>VXBX01007117.1:188986-216034 GCA_013400415.1 Scytalopus superciliaris
ATAATATACACGCAGGAATCCCTCTGCCCATGACAGAAATACAGCTGCCTCTGGGGAGAAATGCAGAAGCTGCTTAACAATGCCCAGCAACAATTCTGGAAATTCCTGGGGATTAGGTAGGCAAAATGTAGTTACTGAAACTAGTATTTTCTGCTTCTGCAGAAAGTGCCATGAAAACTTTAATTGGTACAAGTGGCTAGGATGTTAGTTCTATAGCTTACTGAAAAGTAAATTACTTGCTTTTGACAAAAATAAATATTTGTAATTAGAACAAAGCGGCTCCCAGTAGTGTCATGTGGTGGTGGTGGTTCTTGTCTCTGGCTTAGGTGTGTTTCAGATGTGAAGTAGAAGCTTTGATGATCTTATGCCTAGATACTACCTCTGGAGCATTATCTCATAAACCTCCCACTTCTTTACGATGCATGATTAGTTGTTTAAGCAATTGCTTTCTTCAGATTTTGGTCTTCTCCTGATAGGTGTGTGGACACAAGAAACCATTCCTGTGCGGACTTGTTTTGGACCTTTGATTGGGCAGCAGAGCCATTCTCTGGAGGTGGCCGACTGGACAGACAAAGCAGCCAGTCACATCTGGAAGGTCAGTGGGTGTTCTGGCTCACAGACTCTGCCAAGGTGTCTTTATCTGGTGAAAACTACCACATGACACAGCAACTTCAACGTTATCATTCTTGTCAAAAGTGAAGCAATTTGATTGTTTAATGCTTAATATTAGCATAACAGAGCTGTATACCATGTAATATGCTGGCAATCAATCCTGAAGCTTCTTTAATGCCTTTTCTTTTAGAGGGCTCTGTGTGGTTTCCACTATTTGTGTGGAGTTGCAGCAGAGATTGTATATGATTTACTAGGCAGCACTTGTTTGTTTTGTATCACTGTTTATTGAAAGTTCCCCTAGGTGATGAATAATTTGTTTTAGGAAAGATACTTTAAAACTTTCTTTTCCCCATCATTTCATGTTCAGAGTCAATTTGATGTATATAAATAAAACATGTACCATTTGCCCAGATATTATTATTCACAAGACTTGGTTTGTAAGAAAAGCAGTCAAATGCATTTCTGCTGGGGGCTAAAGGTGGTGTGTGGGAAAGATGATGATAAACAGGTTTTCTAGCCTCCTGGGTAGCAGAGAGGTCAAGATTCCCATGTGAAGAGAAAAATAAGGAGTGAAAACAGGGCTGTGGCAATGGAGACTTCCCAGCTTGTTCTAGGTAAACACATCCTCTTTCAAAGAAGCTGGCTTTCTTTGTCCTAAGATTGCATTTGTTTTTCCTGGTAGATCTATCACAATGGTGTCCTGGAGTTCTGCATCATTACTACTGATGAAAATGAATGTAACTGGATGATGTTTGTACGCAAAGCCAGGTGAGAACCACCTGTTCTACTGTGCTAAGTAGCTTTGAGTCTGAGCTGCAGACTCAAAGGAGGTTGTACAGAATAGAGAAAGACAGGGATCACAGAATATTCTGAGTTGGAAAGGACCCACAAGGATCCTGGAGTCCAACTATTACATGAACGGCCCATAGGGGGTCAAACCTATAACCTTGGCATGATTAGCACCGTGCTCTAACTGGGGTGTACTGTAGAGTGTGCACTGCTGCACTGCCTGCCCAGATGGGTGAGCTTGGGACCAAGGAACCTTCCAGAGTTACCTGGGCATCTTGAACTGGTGGGGAGAATGAAACAGGATGCACAGTGGAGAATGTTACAGAAGAACTGGTACACATGCTGTGCTAAAACAGCCCCAAACCTGCCCACATACTTTGTGTTACCCTTGTTCTAAAGCTTTAAACCAGGTTCTTTATATAGTAACTTACTGTGTATTAGGTTGTTATTGCTTTCCCTCTGCCCCATTCTTTTTGGATACACCTGTGAAGGTGATGTTGATTGTCCTTTTGATTTTAACACTTAGCAAAGTGTCCCTGGTTTCTTTTGACCAAGTTCCAAGCTCTTAGAGCTTGCAAAAGCTGTCCTTTTCAGTCTTTTTTGGAGCCTGTGATCAGAATTATCCAGACTGGTTTAAGTATTGCTCCATATGTGGTCCACTGAGAAGGCTGAACCTTTCCTATTGCTCTGTGGCAAAAATTAGGTTCTTCCTGCAGTCCATTTCTTTGCTCCCATATGCAGGAGTCAAGAAGTTTAATGCTTAATCTCCCACTGCAGTGGGGCAGAGCTTTTGCTGGTTTTAGATACTGGGAACAAACACAAGATACTGCTTCAAAAGATTAATGGTCACATCTTGGAAATGCTCTTCAAGAGGGTATTTTTTTAAGATAATTTTGCTTTAAGACATTACTATATTTTCTCCCTCATGCATTCTTTATCTCCTAAGGGGGTTAATATGAAAAATACATAGATTTCTCTGGTTTCTTGGGAGATGATAAACTCTCTTCTGTCAGCCCACTCCAGTGTGTATTAATAATTTTCTCAGCAGTGGTGTGAAAAATGCCTCATTTGGTGGAGCAGATTGGCTCTCAAGCAGGACAGAAGTGACAGACAGGGAAGTTTTTATAATGTGCTGACAAGCACTGAGGTTCTCTCATTACCTATTTATAGGAATTTCCTTCTTTTCTCTCTCAAAAAATCAATACTTCTGGAGGGCTTTTATTCATACCTCTTGTTATTGCTATAGGAACCGGGAAGAGCAGAATCTGGTAGCTTATCCTCATGATGGCAAAATTTACTTCTGCACCTCTCGGGACATCCCACCTGAACAGGAGCTTCTCTTCTATTACAGTCGGGACTATGCGGGACAGCTCGGTAAGTAAGTGCACATTTTTGTTGGCTTTGCAGGGAGTACTCAGCTTGAATTCCATCACAGTGCCATCTCTGGCCACTGTGACTTGGGAGTGCATTATGTTCCTTCTCAACTCCTACTGGTGCATGTTACAGTTTCCTTTTACATTTTGTGACTACAGACTACCATCACTTAAAAGAAACATTTCCCTATCTAATTGCACATTTCTAAAAGAGACATTTCCCTATCTAACTGCACTTAATCAGGAGTAAAAGATCACAGTTTCAAAGAAAAAGCATTGTTTTTCCTCTGTTCATCCATCCGCTGCTAAGGGAGTTTTGCTGAAGGTGTTCCTATCTCTCCCACCTCTGGTTGTGATAATTTAAACTTGGTGGAGCGGTGCTCAAAACAATTTCAAAGTTTGGCCCCTCAAAACATTTAAATGAATACCTAAAAGTGTTGAAAAGCAAGCACTGGAACTTAAAGGAACAAAGGTGAAAATCTCTCTAGCTGGCTTTGCTACCATGGACAAAATGTTAACACAGAACTTGCTCACACTCTGTTAGGCCTTACTGTCCTTTATTAAAAGTGATGCTTTTGTGCCCAAAGGTGTCCCTGAACATCCAGATGTGCACATCTGCCACTGTGGAAAGGAATGTGCTTCCTATGCAGACTTCAAGGCCCATTTGAGCAGCCATATTCACAACCACCTCCCCAGTCAGGGGCACAGCAGCAACCATGGGCCAGGCCACGGCAAGGAAAGGAAGTGGAAGTGCTCCATGTGCCCCCAGGCTTTCATTTCCCCTTCCAAGCTCCACGTCCACTTCATGGGACACATGGGCATGAAGCCGCACAAGTGTGATTTCTGTAGCAAAGCTTTCAGTGATCCCAGCAACTTACGGACACACCTCAAGATACACACAGGTAAGGGCTGCGGCCTTTATAGAGATGCCTGTGCTAGGAAATTAGTGGGGCAGGGTCTGCTTTCTCTGATTCCATGGCCAGTTGGCAGAGCAGAGCCATAAATCTAAGCTCCTAGAAACATAGAATCATAGAATGGTTTTGATTGAAAGGGACCCTCAAAAATAATAATAGAAGCTCTCCTGCCAGGAATAGGGACATCTTCTGCTAGAGCAGGTCACTCCAAGCCCCATCCAACCCAACCTTGAACAATTCCAACGGTGGGGCATCCACAGCTTCTCTGGGCAACTTGTTCCAGTGCCTCACCACCCCCATTGTAAAAAAAAGTAATCTTTATGTCCAATTTAAATCTGTTTTCTTTCAGTTTAAAACCACTGGTCCTTGTCCTGTTACTACCGGCCTTGGTAAAAAGTCTGTCTTTCTTAAAAGCCCCCTTTCAGTATTGAAAGGCTGCAGTACCTTCCTCTCTGGAACCTTCTCTTCTCCATGCTGAAGCGCCTCAACTCCCTCAGCATGTCTTTATAGGAGAGGTGCTTCAGCCCTCTGATTATCTTCATGACCCTCCTTTGTACATGCTCTAACATACCCAGTGGAGACCCCAGAACTGGATGCAGTACTCCAGGTGGAGTCTCACAAGAGCAGAGTAGAGAATTGCCTCCCTAGACCTGTGTTCTGGTTGATCGTGCCATGCTGAAAAAGATTGGATGATTGCATCTAATTTATTGCTGTTGGGAAGAAGTGTTTGCCTTCAACTAAGAGACAGAAAACCTTTGTTCCCACACAACAGGTCTAGTGCTGGTAGCTGTGATAAAACAAGGGTTCCCTTCTGCTTATGAGAAAGACACTGGGTTTGAGAGCTATGAATGTGGCTTAAATTAAATATGGGCCTGAGAACTTTCCTACTTGAGTCGTTTGTTTTAAGGAAATGGCAAAAAACTGAAATTGGCACTTTGGAATCAGACTGAGGATAAGTGGACAGGGCTGTTCTGTCACTCATCAAAACTGAACTCTGAACATGGTGTTGACTTATTGTGGGCATTTGGATACCACTAGAGAGTTTGGAGATTAAAGGTAGAATTGCCAGCAAATCAGTAAATAAGCATTAACAGAGAAAAAAGAAATAGTGAAAGATTTTTCAGCTGTGTAAGGAGAGAGGAAATATGAAAAGGCATGTATTTAACACTGAGGACAGGGGAGAGGGTGAAGGTCAGGTTACAGGCCAGCAATAGACAGTGTGTATATTATTGCCTTTTTTTCAGTAAGGTTGAAATAACCTTCCCTAATATTGGGAATCACAGAATGCAGATTACAAAGCTGGAAAAGGAATAAAACTGGGGATTTTGTACCCTCAAATCAAGCATGGGAAGCTGTAGGCTCAGTGATCAGTTTTAATAAACTGACCAAGTACAAATGTGATATACACAACCTCAGAATACTCAGTGGGGTGGGATTCAAGTGATACTCAAACTTAGTCTGAATCAGTGGAGTGCAGAGGTTTTGAACTGTTTCTGGCAAAGAATAATGGAAGAACTACAGATAAGTGGAAAAATGGGATAAAACATACAAATTATCAAAGGGCCAGTGAGCTTTGTACCTCTCTGTTTGTTAGATAAGAGAACTTGTTTTTGTAGACAGAGGCAATGCAGTGCATCAAATGTGGCTGGGCTCCGGTAAGGCATCAGATACAGTTCCTGTGGGAAATTGGATGTGGACATGGGGATGTACTAATGTACAGTAGGCTAGATGGTTACCATGGTTACTATTACAAAGGAAGCTACCATTGTTTTTACTGAAGAATTCATCTTGGGTAAGACTAGTCCTGTTAAGTGTTTGCCTGAATCTCTTTGCTGAAATTTACAGACCTATTAGGAATGTTTTGATGTACAGAACAGGGAGGGACAGTTGGTGTGGAATAAGCAGAAAGCCTATCTCACAGGAAAGGCTGATGGACCATAAGCACTGGAGGAAGAGGAATCAGTGGTGTTTAGAAGGACAAAGTGCAGAAAAGTGTATCACACAAGAGGCTCCGTGGTTTGAAACAGTATCATCAAGTTGTTTTTTGGCTTCGGGGCATGGGGTGGAGGATGAAAAGCTTTGGGAATTATGAAGTCTCAGATACCTGTTTTTTTTCCATAGCTGAATCTAGACTGGAACTAAGTAGGCCTTTATTCTGAGTCTGAAGGAACTGCATGAGGAAACAGGTCCTGTTCACAAAGAATCTGCCTTTTTTCAGGGTTAAATTTTATTTTTCAGCAGTGGTCAGGCTTGTTTGCTTCCTGTCTTTCTTGGAACACTGACTGTCAGTTTGTGGGTGTATGTGTGTAACCCTAGGTCAGAAGAACTATCGCTGTACCCTCTGTGACAAGTCGTTCACCCAGAAGGCTCACCTGGAATCGCACATGGTCATCCACACTGGGGAGAAGAACCTCAAGTGCGATTACTGCGAAAAGCTGTTCATGCGGAGGCAGGACCTCAAGCAGCACGTACTCACTCACACACAGTAAGTGATCTCACAGGATCTGTTGGACTGGCCAGTGCAGTAAATAATGAAGCAGAACAGCCTAAGAGACAGTCTCCAGTTTGCAAATAGTTTGGCCTAAGGAGTATATAGGTTCATCCTCTAAATTGACAGAGAAGTCAGTCTGGACAAAGTCCTTACTGTAGTGGCTGCAGTTGTCAAATTCTAGTGTTTGCAATATTTTAATGACACAGTAAATTCTACTCAGACACTAAGCAGCTTTGATCTCTAATTTCTTCACTGTGCCCTGTCCCTCACCCCCCATTTATGACATGAACCTTAACCAGTATTTTAACACTGTACCAGCTGCCTTGCAGGAGCAAACTCACTTTTCTATGTCTTGCAGGGAACGGCAGATCAAGTGCCCAAAGTGTGACAAGCTGTTTCTGAGGACAAATCACCTGAAGAAGCATCTCAATTCACATGAAGGAAAGAGGGACTATGTCTGTGAAAAATGCTCTAAGGCTTATTTAACCAAATATCACCTCACTCGCCACTTAAAAATATGTAAAGGCCCCACATCCAGCCTGTCAGCCCCAGAGGAGGAAGAGGAGGAGGATTCAGAGGAAGAATTAATAGACTCTATGAGGACTGAAGACTGTAGGATTAACAATGGAGTCTATTCAACAGGTGATGCCCTCTCTGGACACAAATGAAGAAGAGAGGGAAATTTTCTTGGATGTTTTAAGTAGGGAAGGAAAAAAACCTCTTCCTTGTTTCCCCAGTCAACAGTGAGATCAGGTGAGGCGTTTTCCTTCTATTTTGGTCTCCACACTACCACCACTTAATATACTCTATAGCCAAAACACTGAATGAGACTGGATCATGCAAGTGCAAGTGAAGAGTTGCGAAGAAGGAAATGAGAGGCAAGGAGATTTTTTCACACACGCTGTGCATACTTCTTTTCCAAATCACTCAGATTAATCCATCCAGTGCTGGGATACGTAACACACCTTGCATAGCCCTGCAAGCAAAGAGCCACAAACCAGAAATGTAGTTGAGTGATTGCAGTGACCTGTAAGCCAACTGTCCTTAACTGCCCATGAAGAGAAACAAACAAAAAATGGTGGTGGCCATCGATGTATTTTGGTTTTTTAAAACCTTTTAACTGAAGGATGTGGTTTGGCACAAAGCAAAGACTTAACAATGCTCAGGTTTCCTTCTTAAAACGGTTTGGTTTAAAAAAAGAAAGGCCAGTGAAATCAGCAGTTGCAAACAATGCCATTACCCCACTGCAGAAAATCAAGATTGGCTTTTGGGTAACAGTTACTGCCTCCTCTCACTCGAGTTCACAGGAACACATAAGCAGGTGAGGAGATAGACTGTATAGACTCAGTAAGGAAGAGGCTTACAGGCAATCAGGCAGTGTTTACAGTATATATTACTCCTTGTGCTGTAAACCTTTTACCTAGAATGATGGGAGGGTTTGCTGCTATTATTATTTATGGAACGAAGATTATTACATTTGGTTGTTTCCTTTTGAAATAATTAAAAATGTGGCTCTTCTCAAATGTTCTTTTTTTTTATAGTTACATATTCTGAAAAAAATGTTGCTATTTCTATAATGCTGCTCAGAGAAGTAACACCACTTTTAATCATTTACCTCACCCACGCTTTCCTGGGACGGGGTATGGGTAGGAGCACCTCCATGAACAGATGCAGCTGAAGAATTGTAGATTTGCTGTGTCCTGCCTCTGGCTGTGCTGCAAAAAGAAGTCAGCTGAGCTCTGTTCTCTGACAAGGTAATTGGAGGTTCCCTTGAGAAGGAGGTTCTGCATCTTGCCCTAAATGGCCCAAGCTCCAGCTGTACCTCTCCCTGCCCACTGTATTTCCTTGAGAGTACACAGGGTTCTTAAAACCTGAAAAAGCTTGCCCTCAGATGAATATGTGACTGAAAAGCTCCAGAGAGACATTTGTTAAGGGAAAGATGTGTTGCTTTCAGTAATGCAATTTTTTCCTGAAAAAAAGAAAGCATATTTTAGAGTGCAAGTTATAATACTAGAAATAGAGAGAAATCACTACCCTCAAAGAGCTTAACGCAACGTATTTATTTCACATTAAAGCTCTGAAAAACTTGAAGCTTTTTACTGGAGAGCACTTGAGCAGAGGTGGTTCTGGCACTTTCACCTTCTTAAGCTTTACAAAAACAGTTGGTAAGTTGTTGTCCACACATCTTTTACTGCTCCTTCGCAGAGACTGGATGGAGGCAGGAATCCCAACACATCCAGAGTATTCTTGGTCCCTGCAGAGCCATGCTGAACACCTCTCACCAGACTAGAAACTGCTGAAGTGAATTTAGAAGCAGCCACTTACCCTCAGGGGATAGGAAGGAAAGCTCCAGACCTGCTTTTCTGCATCTGCAGTTTGTAGTGATACCATTTACCTGCTTTACTGCACCAGAATGAGTTACAGTGCAGTAGGGGGGACAGCAGGGGGAAGAGCTTGTCAGCTACAAACCATGACAGTGCAGCTGCTTTGATACCAGTGGATTTAATACCCAGGGTGTTGTGCTGCAGGAGCATGAACAGACACCTTCAGTGTGGGAAGCACTTCACAGGAGGGTAAGAGTATTATTTAACTTCTTGGTCTGGGGTAAGGCACTTCGGTGTTCCATTCTAAATGTGAGGAAATTGCTGGAGTCACATTCCTTGATTAGGTTCCTGATGATGGAAACAAAGTGCTTAAGGTGGTGCCTTCAGGTGTTGGGCAGAAATGTCTGGGTGGAGTACACAGACAGCTTTCACCAGTGGCCTGTTGAGATCCCAGCCTTCACTTTGTGTCCTGACAGCCTCTCATCCTCTTTGAGTAGCAGTCCTCCTTCTTTCACTTCAAATTCTCTTAAAATATATTACAGTTGGAGCTTGAAGAAAAACCCAGTACCATGTGCAACAGCAGTAGCCTTCAGGTGCTGTGGAACCAGGGAAAAACAACCTCCAGTCTTGATGGGATAGAGCTGGGATATTTCTGGTTTGATACTGGTGATGAGTGTTAGAAACACATCACAAGATTCTACTTGGGGACTCCAATTTATTGCCTGAGAACTACTTTTAAAATTTAAAAAGTTACATGGAAGATCTTTTAAAATCTGTATCAGAAATCTGTAAACTTAGCCTCAAGGATAAATTACCTATTTACACATGTCATTTAATTCAGCTTTTGTTTACTTATTACACAACTTGTGTAAAGTATTTTTCCTAATGCCTTTAGAAAGTAGAAGACCAAAAGTCATCTAATCTTTCAAAGACAGTAATAGAGGCAGAAACTTAAGAGCTTAACCACACCACCATGTTTCTCTTGCTGAGATGAAGAAACCTGCGGAGTGCAAGACAGCAGAGCCATTTCCATGAACTCTCACCAAAGGTGGATTTGTAGAATACATATTAGTTGCAGTCCCATTAACTACTCCAATTTTGTGATGTTTGGTCCATCATGATTCCATGGGTGTCTCTGAGTCGCTGCTGCTCCTGCCGGCTGTGGAGCTGCAAGCCGCTGAGCTGGCACTAGTCAGCATGAGTCTCTCTCTGTTTCCAAAGACTTCATTCACTGCAACACAGACAGGGCATTACTCACACGTTACTCTCCCGGAGACAAGAGGAGGACAGCAGGTACTGCAGGTGAGCACCACGGAATGGAATGGAAATCCTAACCTGGTGCAGTTTCAAAAGCTTTACCCCTTGCCCCGAATATGGAGTTGAAGGTTATATGTCAGAACAATCACTTGCCTATGATACTTTTATTACACATCCTATTATTTTTCCCCCACAGCATTTAGAGCTTTTCCTCTGCATAATTCCTGTACCCAAGTACTGTGAAATGGATGATGTTTGAAGAGCACAAGATTAAGTTTAAATAACTATCTTATGGTTTTAGTCTTTCTGCTTTCCACCAAGCTCTTAAAAGCGTTTTCCAAAAATTCATGCCATTTAGTTACATGTAACTACAATAACGGATCAAAATCAGTCCTCACTTTTATTCCCACAAGTACTCAAAGAATGTGATACCTGATTATACCAGGAACTTTAAGAAAAGAACAAAATATAGGTACTATAAGAAATCAGGTGTTACTCTTCAGCTATAAAAAATAATGTCAAACAGTTCTCCAATTTAGAAAACAACCCACACTTTTTGAAGCTGAAAATGCCAATACATACGGAGTCTTGGGGTATGCAAAAATACTAGCCTACAGTTTCTTGCAGAGCCACAATATATTACTGAATACAAATACACCCTGCAGGCAAGGGGAGAGCCACAAGATTCAAAGAAAGGAGAATATTACCTGCAGAAATCTTGCTTATATCCCAAACACGCAGCCCATCTCTCTCTCCTCCAAAGGCAAAAACAAATGGGAGGTCAGGGCAGCAAGCTGCACAGAAGAGAACACCCTGGGAGGGTGGAAGAAAGAAGAGATTATTTTTTAAATTATCCTAAAATGAATATGTAATCTGAAAGTATTTTCACCAAGAAAGTTGCAACAAATGTAATCTCTTTAAGCTTCCTGAAACATTTTTTATAAAGACATAAAATGAAAGTCAAAAGCTTCTAATTATAAACAGTAAATCACATCTTTGTCTTCAATGAGGCAGATACAGGCTGGAGTACCTATAGTTCTACTCAGAACATTGTATCTGGAATTTGGCTCTGAGGCTTTGAAGCAGTCTGCCAATTCAGTGCTGAATACTGCACTGTAATGAGAATGATTTACCTGGAATACAGAGATGTTATTCTTTTTTCTCCCCTAAAGATGTTGGGTAAAACAAGATTCAAACTAGACCAAAAAAGAATAAGCAGACATAGTTTATATATAAAAATAAATATTAATATACCATTTTCATATCTCTGGAATGGACTAAACTTGGTCTGTCTCCAAGGATATCCCAGATTTTCACGTATTTGTCAGCAGATGATGTCACAAGGCACCCTTTGATCTGGCTGCTTAGTTGTAGCCCTGGAAGATGAAGAAGTGCATCAAGTGGGAGAACCACCATTTCACAGCGATGAGGATATATTTTGAAGTGAATGCATGAGAACAACCCCAATATTCTCACACTAAACTGTTCCAGCACAAAGGAGCAAAACGTTAATGAAAGTTTCATGCTACCACTGCTCCCTGTAGTGAGAGCAAAGAGAACGACATAGGCCTATTTTGTCTCTCCAACAACACTAACAGTGCAAAGACATGCTTGTTCTACGTCTTACTTCACATAATCTGTTTCCCCAGGTAGTTTTCTTCATTCATTTGCCAAAGACCATCTTGTTTGCTGTCCAAGATGACAGGGTATATTCATATGTTCTCATCTGAGACACCTGATCAGGCACTTCAAATTTCTTTTTGGAAGCTCCTACACTGATCCATTTAAAGTAACCTAAAGGAGGCAGTGTGAAAACCTTCCCATGTGCCATACATAAATCATCCTCAGAGTGAATTTCAGTATAAAATAATTACAGAGAGAGAAGATAAACATTCTAGTTCATAATCCTAGACCAGATTCCACTGTTTGTGTACTTCATCCAAAATACACCCTCCAAGGAATGTGTCCCAAGTGAATTAGTCTGTTTTTACGTGCTTACTCATGACGTTCTCTGAGAAAAGTTCACTGTTGTTAAAATACTTTGCTTACAATGGCTTCTCAGCAGAGATTTGTTTCACGTGCCAGCCACCATCATTAGCACACACAACCTCTTTGTTAAACAAGGAGTCACTACCACCTCAGTCCTACAGGTTAAAGGCATTTTCCAGATGTGCCTTGCCACTGGGAACAAACAGGACACACAGGCAATTTACCTGACACCTCCTCGTCATGAGCTTTCAGCGTAAAGAGGGGCTTATCAGAACGAGCATCCAGGCAGTACACGAAACCATCCTCTGTGCTTGCCTAAGGAAACCACAACATTTTAAAAAACAATTGCAATCATTCATTTGAAAAGAAACTTCCTAAGAAATCATACCCACCCTCTAGTATATCCCTGTGATCTGAAGCAGATGCTGTTCTGTAGGACATATTACACTGCTGCCAGGCCTGCATCCCCCAAAGTCAGACTCAGTCAGCTGGAGCTATTCTGTGTACCTAAACTAAGGTGCACTGACTTACATGGAAGTCTCAATCATATGTAGATTTCTTAAAGTATTTTGAAGACAGTTGCCCTCGTATTAGGCAATGAAATACAAAGCCTTTAGTCTCTTCACTGTCAGTTCAAAGTTTTTGGAGCCATCCGGTGGCTACATAACAGTCCTGTGCAAAGCTAAGTATGCTTATACTGAGAGATCTACATCATAAAAGTAGCAGAACTGAGCAACTACTTCTGCTGGTTGTATATACAAAGCAACAGAGAACTAGACAGCCACTGAGATAATAAAAAAGATTTGTTTCTAAATTATCCTGAAAAGTTTTATTATAAAAATCTTGACAAAACCAAGATATTTTTACTCTGTACTCTCGAGGTGGGGGGTTGGTCTCTTCTCCCAGGTAATAAGCAATAGGGTAACAGAAAATGGCCTCAAGTTGCACCAGGGGAGGTTTAGATTGGATATTAGGAAAAACCTGCTGAAAGGGTTGTCAAGCATGGCACAGGCTGTCCAGGTAAGTGGTGGACCTGGCAGTGCTGGGTTAAGGGCTGGACTTGATCTCAGAGGTTTTTCCCGACCCGAACAAGTGGGTCGTTCCATCCCATCCAGGAGGACAGTGCCCTCTAGCGCTGACTTGAAACACTGAATTCATATTCAGGATCACACTGCTAATTAGCTACTTCTCAGCTGCAATTGCCTCGTTACAAGAAACGCAACAGCAACCATGCAAAGAAAAATATATCCCAGCCACTGAACACTGTAACAACATGACAAAAATGCCACCCCTGGAGTGAAAAAACACCAGCATCAAGTAGCTTTTCTACTGCCACAATGAAGATACCAAGTAAGTAGCAGGTCTCAATATACTTGTTAAATAACTACCTAAAAACATCCTCCCCTGGACTGCATTTTCATAATAAGCAGCACAAACCATCCAACTGTCCATCAGCTCCATTATGATTCAGAAACAGTATGAACACAAAAATAGAGGTTAAGACAACCCAAGAATAGAAAAGCATGTACTCACCAAGAAATGACAAGCTGAAAAATGATTCCAAATTACTCTCTCAACCTGACCACTAAACCTCCACACTCGATGGTTATCTTGTGGGTTTCTGCAATCATACAGCACCGCTGATCTATGCGAAAAAGGGACAGGAAATAAGATTTTAAAAAGAAAAAATCAGGGCAGAACACTTTATGGCATAGTTCGCTTTACCACTGGCATCTATGGAAGCTCCATGTAAAACGTAATTAAAAAATTGAGACAATTTCACTACTTAGTCTTCCAGTTCAATAACAGATTAAAATCTCACAGATAAGCACAGCTTTTTTATATGCTTCAGTTTCATCTTGGTTATGAACAGCCGTTCTATTGAAACTAGGCAAACAGAGCTTGAATTTACTCAATACATAAGATACTTATCACACCGGAGACCATAATTATGCAAATATATCACTTAATTATGAACAGACTTCAGTAAAGTCAAGTAATGATGCACTAATTAGGAAATAATTTTGTGATACATATTCATACATTTTCAAATATGCCTTAATAAAAACTAAAAAAAAAATATCAGTCTTTACAAGTAGTTAGAGAAACACCACTCCAAAAAGGAGAACGAGAGGATGCAAGTTAGTGGGTTCTCTGTGATTCTTTACAGGCATGTGCTCAGCCCAGTGGCTGCAGAATCTCCCAACTCAAAAGGCTCCTGGGTATGAATGCAAGGGGAGGAGTGGTCATGTCACTCCAGCAACACCTCACTGCAATCAACATCCACAGTGTAACCCACTCCCCACTCTATCCTATAATTAAAGCCAAAGAAATGTGATGCAGGTTTCCCAGCTCTTCTACACAACAGTTTTTTAAACAGTCTGACTTTCAGGCTATGAAGGCATCTGCCAATATTTACTGAATAGCCAATGGTCCTGGCAGGACAGTCCTTTCCAGGGCAAATCCACAAAGGCCATCCACTGGTTTACAGAGGTCCATGGTATCAAGGGGATAGCTAAAGAGGGACGGACTAGCTGGTCTCAGTGTATGGACCTTATGCTTCCTTTTACTGAAGGAAATCAAGAAGGGGAGAAATAGAAGCAGCTTCCTAACTGCAGCAAAAGGTTTCTCTCTAATACTTTCACTTAAGCAGATGTAGCAAAAGTGTCACAGAAGCCAGAGAACACAAAGGCTTGGCTAAAGATTGACAAGTCTACAAATAATTTAACACAAGGACAAAGTCTTAAAAGCAGAATAAAAAAATCAACGCAAGAAAATCATCGTTACAGAACAAAATTAAAAAGTTACTCCATTGAGATGGGAGAACAGAAAGGAAGTTTTGTGGCTGGCAGGACTTACAAGAACTGGCAGTGACAGAGCTAGTTCAAGTGTGCAGACACAAACCTTTTCTGAGCACATCCAGGCTGCAATCACAGGAGACAGCCTGTTACACTTTGGCTATAGCATGGCTATGGAGGCTGTAGGGAGCAGACTGGGATTTTAAAGTCCTTTGTGCCCCCACCCAGCCTTAGAGGTTGACAAAACCTGGGGAAGTTTGCACAAGAACAGAAAGTGACACACTTCCAAATGCAGAAAATCCCGTAAGGCCAAATTAAGAAATAAATTCAGTTTGGAGCAGACAGACACCTGGCACAGAAAATGTCAGTCCAGATGGTTAAAGCATTTGGCTACCTCTGAAAAAGAGGTAAGGAACATCACTTAAAATCTCCATACAAATCTGGCTAGCTTGCTGGAAAAGAATAACAGCATAACTCAAATTGGCACAGTTGTAAAAAAATGAAGAAGGAAACACAAGACAACCTAACGGGCTTAATTGAATACTCATACCCTCCCTTATGTGCAACATTTGAAAACATTACCCTGACATACTTATCGAACGATCCAGAAATAAGAGTCTGAGTTTCAAACGGATGAAATTGCAATGTCTGCACCTAAATAATGGAAGATTTTATATAAGACACATATACAGAAACTTGCTTGGAACAAAGCCAACCACCCCTCACCCAAGCCAGCACATTTCCCCCCAAAAAACCCTCCTATTGAGCTTGTTGATACTCTGCTCATAAAATAGTGCAAGAGATGCACATTACTTCAAACACCCCCACCTAGTGGAAACAAGATATTTTCCAGTATAATTTAACTGAACAGAACCCCATGCTCCCTTTCTGCCCTAGATATTTAAAAAAACCCCAAACCCTGAAAGATGCACAATAATATCTGCTTCCAGTTTGGGGAAAAAAAGCAGAAGATAAAAAAAAATGAAAATCAGGAGTTTGTCAAGGGCAGTGACTTTGTTAGAAGCAAAGTAAGGTTACAGCTATTAATATCTGGCTTTCACATTTTAATTACTATGAGATTAATTCATTTCTGGAGTACCAATCACTATGGTATTTTAGTATCATTTATTTTAAACCTTTTTCACCTAGAACAAACTGTAACTGACACTCATTGTTCCCTTAAGAGAGACTTAGAGTTTGACCTATGCTCAGACATCTATTTTTGTAGCTTGTATTGGCATTATTAGATTCTCCATCATTAGGCTTTCACCCAAAAGGCATTTTTAAAACTGCTGTAAATGTCTGTTAACTTTCTAAAGGATAAGTTAAATAACATTTTAAAAAGCAAATACAGTGCTGTATGCAAAAGCAACTAATTAAGAAATTTAAACAATTCTGCAGTTGTTAGAAAATTAGAGTTATTTTTCGAGGGATTCAATATCATGCAGCTAATGAAAAACTGCAGTTACTTTTTTTCTGTATTTTACAGTGGAAGAAACATAGCAATTATTACATACCTTGTCTGTATGTAATGTCAGGCTGGCTGCTGGCTTACCCACAGACATATCCCACAAAATCACAGTATTGTCAGCAGATGCACTTGCTAAAACATTCCTGAAAATGGATCAAAAAAACAGTTTTAAAAGTCTTGGTAATGATCAAAAATATATACAGAGCCCAATCTGAGAACAAGTACACTCTGGTCTATAGACCATTTCTCAAGCCTGAGAGCAATGCTAAGTTACAAGTGAAAACTTCAAGTAGGCTGCATTATATTACATTAGTAGAACACTTAAAACAACAACACTGACAGTTCTGTTCGTATTTCCCCCCACATCACTTAAAATCTCATCTACTCAAAGATTTCTCAAAAACTCCAAACTAATAAAGGCTTTTAGGCACTTGCTTTCCTTTAACATAAAACAGTATTTAAAAGCATTACCTATGCAACTCAGTTCTACTTGCATACGCATACAGCCAAGAGTCAGACAAACGTCTTCTAAAACTATGTTGCTAATATCTGACTGTTTATATAACTACTGAAAACACAACACTGTACACCCTTCATAGAACGCTGAAGGTAATCTCTAACATTTCAATTAGTTTACAGAACCCTAAATTTCAACTTAAATTTGACCAACTGTGCTAAGTGCAATAAACACAGTTTAAAAGTTTAATTGGGGGAAAAAAAAAAAAATCAATACATTCCCAAAGATCTGTCAAATACACAGTACAATTCCTACCATTGTCTCACTGCTCTTAAAATCAGATCTAATACCTCAACCTGTTGTTTCTGACTGAAACTACTTCTCCCTCCCTTTTTTATATTAACCAAGTGTTTCTAAGAGAGTTAATATTCTCCTGGAAACACAGTTTTCCCAAGCAATGGTACAAGGGAAAGTTAAGAAAATGCATAGTGAAGGCTGTAAGAACATTTCAGAGTAACACCATTGTGACCTACAGGCAGGAAGTTATTTGTAGAGAGCTGTCACAACATGCCTTGCTTAAAAGAAAGAAACAACAATAAAACATTTTAAACATAAGCTGCTCCAAGGAGCTCCTTGTTTTGTCCGTAAGTTTCCCACTTCGGGGCTGTTTTTATTTCCTGAAAGATCTACCAACATCAATGAATTCATAACTCAGCACATTACAGAATTATAGATTTCAGACACTTAGCTACTGAAGCCATAATATACTTGTCTGTGTCTTATCACCAGACAACCATTTCTAGGCACATGAAAACTACTCTTCTGTAAGACTGATGGCTGATCACTACTACACTCTGGGTATATGTGTATAATTTAGGAACAACAGACACCACACTGTAAATTAAGAGTGGAATTTATGTACATTTACTGAGGTCCCACGTGGGTGTCTTCTTCACTATCTAGATAAAAAAGCATTACAAGTGAAGGCTTACACCTGCTCATCAGAGTATGTGGAGCTGACTATGCTTATCTTCAGAGGCAGAAGCATTTCTGACAGCAGGAAAAGAAAAATTTAAAAAAAAATAAAAATCAGCCTGTGTCTGAGTGGAGCAGTTTGAAGACCCTGCTGAGGATCCTCTGACCAATGAACTGTTAACAACTACCTAAGCGATAAAAAAAGAGCAGCATCTTTACTTCAGTCAGCACATTGTCCTTGACCTCTGCCCCAAAATGGGCCAGCTTTGTGTTGCTTCAATAGCAGCACTTCATTGCTAGTTTTGTTCAGAAAACAGGGAATTCTCTCTGCCTCGGATCACCCAAAGGCTAGAGGCATTTCATTTCTGTAACTGTGCTATTAGAGCTTTTACACTCTCTTCTCTGTTCACAGCTCTGGGGCAAAAGCCAGAGGGAAAAAAAGCAGAATAGTAAGGACTTTCTTCTATAAATCTACTTGTCTCTGTTGAAATGGTGCTTCAGGTCACTGGCAGATCAGCATAGCTCTTCTGCTTCCCCAGTTTGTACATGTGAAATGTAGACAATTTATCAAATTACTCAGATCCACCTGTGCCCTGCCTTTATCTGGACAACCTGCAAATAAAAAAAGTGATCTGCAGCAATACCTAAGTATTTAAAAAAAATAATCAAGAGTCCCCGTGTAAAAAAAGAATAAAAGGGGAGGTGTGTGTATTTTTAAGAATGGATTAATTTCAGCAGTGATTTCAACATTTTGGATTTGAGTGACAATTGTTTGCCTAATTAAGAATGCAAGTTTGTAACATCCATTGTTATTCAAGTGTTCTTTTTACCTGCTTTGTTTATTCCACGAAAGATCAAGCACAGCATCACTATGCCCTTCCACCGTCCCTTCTGAAGAAAAACTCTGTGCCTGCACATACAACATAAACAGATGTGAGCATTACAGCTTCAGTGCAAATCAAGCATTACTCCACATTGGTATGAATTCCTTAGTGTCTTCACAAACAATTTCATATTAAATTACTCTCCCTTGCAGCAACACAGCGTTTGACAGAACTGTCTCTGCACTGCCTGCACCTTGTCTCCCACCCCATATCTGATTGCTCCATTCACAGCTGGCCAGATTACAGAACTGGTTACTCCCTTCAGGCTACTAAAAGCAATCTCATTGTTTCCAGCCGATGTGCAACTTCTTCAGCTTGTTTCTAAACACTCCTGGCAGTTCCCTCTCTCTCCTCCCAGCTAACTGAGCTTTAGGTCCTTTTAAGTGCCAGCTCCTAGAAATTCTAATTTAAAATGGTTGAGTTTCAAAGTTTACTTGGACAGCAACTGGAAATCAACCATAAGCCACCCCATTCCTCTTCTGCTCCTAATTCCAGGCTTTAATTATTCAGAGAACAATTAGCATTTCAAATATTGTAGGGGAAAAAAAGCATTATCTCTGCTCTAAGTTTCCTCCATCCAACCAGACAAACCATTTTGCAATACTTACTTTCTTTCCTTTCTTTTTCTTCTTTTTCTCTTTCTTGCCTCCAAGAGAAAAGACTGGTTCCAAGGATTCTACTACATCAAGGTCCCAAATGTCAATAACTGGGGTCATGTTACCCACTGCAACATAATTTCCTACAAGAAGAAACCCAAATGCAACCACATTTCTTTAGAGTTATGAAACATCATATTTGGCAATTCAGTTGTTGCTTATTTATTTAAGTGAAACTTATCTGCCACAATCTTCTACTTGAACATATTTGATGTTTGTAACTGGCAAGGAGCAATTTAAAAATACCAGCTAACAGCAGATGTTGGCAGAAAAAAAATTTACTTGCTCTCCTTCCCCTTCAGTACAAGTAACTGTTCAAAGAAGATGTACGGAGTTCCATGTTTTGTTTCATTTAAAGGAAAAAACAAACCAAAACAAAATCACATCCCCTATACTATGGGGAAAAAAAGGTATATACAAAACACAGGAAAAGCTTACTAAATATATATAAATTTTGCTGTGGTTTACAGTTAACTGCATTGGACATAATGAACTTTAAAAAAAGCAACCTTTCATTTGCAAACAGAAAATAAAGCAGAGTAGAGAAGAGCTCACTCTGGTCTGCTAATTGACAGTAACTTAAAATATTTGTAATAAACCCAGTGTTCCAGTCAAATCACTTGTTACAGAAGCATCACTAAGGCGACAGTATCACCAAACCAAAACACCTGATATTCAGTTTATTCTTTTTAACATCTTGGTTTTATTTCTGTTTGTACCGCTGGAAGAAACTATTTAGTGACAACATTACATTTATATACTTTCTGAGTAAAAATTATTTAACTGGACATTTACAGTATCCTTTGTAATTTACCTGTTGATTCATCTGGACTAGGATCAAAATTCAACCACTCCAGACTCAGAGGGTAAGCAGGTAAGATAATGTCATGATGTACATAAAATGAGTCCTCTTCATGATTATAAACTGAAAAATAATTAAAGTTATACAAGACATTGGTGAAGAGGAAAAGCAAACAGCTGTGAACAGGTCACTTCTGCAAAAGGCAGATGTGGCAAAGACTAAACTGTCAAGGATATCCTGAATGTAAATTTGCAGCACATTCAGTTTCACTGCAGTGACCAGACCCTCCAAGTACCAATGTTATACTTCACAAAATTACACAAAACAAACATTCCCCTGTGTACTTTAAATAAAGAAGTGACAAGTTCAGCAAAGGTGCAATACTTTAATTCGTAGCATATCACCCTACTTTATTTGTAAGATCACTTCCAAAGACACTCCATATCCAGCACTTTCTACATCAGGACACAATAATGAAGGTTTAGACATTCATTGTACAGAATCAGCAATTAAAAAAAAACCAAAACCCCACCACATTCCAGATGAAATTTAAGGGGAAATGAAGGCAACAGACAAAGAGTTTTCAAATGAGAGGAAGCTGAAGATGTCAGAAGAAGCTGCAGGTTGTAACTGAGATACAGGAAGAGTTTTGATAAAGCAACCATATACTAAATGCAGCATTCCCTGTAGCCAGCTATTTTTCTCGTAATAAAATAACTTACTAACTGGACAGCAGGGAAAACCCATTAATTATTTTAATAATATGTTATCATCACCCACACAAAATCACTGTGCCATTTTAAAGTGCATGACAGATGCTCAGGTACTAACTAAAGTCTTCAGTTACTAAGATGTCTTAGTAAGACAGGGTTATCCAACGTTAGAAACTGCAGAAGCCTTTGCTATTGTTTTCTAAGTTTATATTGGGGAAAATAACACAGTTCGGAATATTTGTAAACAGCTCCAGATACAGGAAATGCCAGATGCTGGTATCTGAAGAGATGCTGTCAAACATTTTGGTCATGTTGCTTGCTTAAAAATGAAACATTTTGCTTATAAACATGGACCATGGCACAAGTGAGCAGAAACATTCCCACAGAGAACCACGGTATGAAAAGATGACAATTTCAAGCACACTCAGTAGTACTCCTTGCAGCAACAGAAAAATCTCTTACACGCTAAAATTAAATCTATTGCTAGGACAGGTGGTATTCAGGTCATATTAAGCATCATCTTTCTAAAACTATGATGATAAAGGTGCTGATTCTTCTGTTCCCTGCAGTGGGAGCATTTAAAGAAGCAAGGAGAAAGCCGAAGGAAATATCCTAACAAAATAACAAACCACTAGGGGATGCTTGCAGGATATGGAAAGTAAGACTGGAAGAAAGATTCTATGTTCAGAGAATAAAAATACCATATTATTTTCTAAGTGTCATAAGAAATTAAATAAAATGCTATACAGCCTGAAAGAGACAAGCTATCCCTAAGTAACAATAACTCCACATGAAATAGTCTAGTCCTTCAAAGTGGCTGAAGGACAAAACACAGCGCAGACAGGGAGAAAAAACCCTTACAAAAAACAACCCACTCCCTCTTTGACACAGCCATCTTAGGCAAGACATATTCACTAAGTTCACTGGAAGGAATAAATCCTATTTTACTTACCATGGACCTCCAAACTACAGCAGTCTTTATCAACTCTGCCACAAAGGACAAGATTGTCACTGGGCTTAATCAAAAAGTCCTCCTGTTCATATTGCTCCTGAACAGCAAAAAGGAGAGGACAGGAGATGTTAAGCAATGCACAAAACTACCTATGTTCAAAAGACTGAATCAATTAGTAATTTTTAACCATAACTGAAAACACTCAAAATCCAACACCCCAATGCCCACCCACCTAAAATCATCTTATGGTGATAAACAGAGAAAGGCAGGAACCAGACCTGGCCACAGGGAGACTGAATAGTCAGTAAATAAATTGAAGGACTTTTTATGTGGACCTAGGTGGATTTCTAAAGGTGGTTAATTACCAAATATGAAACCCTATTCCAAGGCTATCATGATGCAGCCCACTGCTGAAAAGCACCACCAGGAGCCCACAGAAAAGGCTTATTTCCCTCACACTCCTGTGCCCTGACCATTTATATAATATAACAGCATTTTACCCAATAAGGATGCTGCAACTGCTCCTCACATCCAGGAAGCAATTCCAAGGGCATCAAAGCACTGTCTACTTCCTGGAAAATATTTCCCAAAAAGTACTTCCTACAACTCTAGTGGGCATTCAGCTGTACCAGAAGAGATGTAACCTCTCATCTAGTTTTCACTGTTATTGAGGAATGGAAGGCATTTGGGAAGTTTTGTTACTGAAAAACTAAGAACTGTACAAAAGTCAATAGTCTGGTCACCCAGAGTACCATCCTTCAAATATACACCACTTTTTGGACTTCTAATTGCAAGCTTTTAATTTCTTTTTTATTCACTTCAAATGTATTTCAGGATTTGAATTTTATCAAGCCCTGCAATTTTTTTAATTAATTAACTTCATGTTGCACAGTACTTGGTCTTCAACAGTACTAGTAGTTAAATACCAAAAGATAACACAAAGTGTGCGTTGAAAAACTTTCAGAATCTGAGGAAAGACCTTTAGCGTAGGGAGAAAGGCCTGAGAAAAAGGTGTTCATTTACTGTATACCTGGAAGAAAGTCTGCTATTCTGACACAGCATAAATGCAGGTCATATTCTCTCTGAATCCCTGTGTGAATACCTTTTCAACTATAAAAACCACTTTTAAAGCATTCTCTCCTCCACTGATACACAGGAGCAAGGAAAATAATCAGTGGGACACAGGGGAAAACATACAGTGCCCTGAAGTGCACACAGGAAGAGAATTCCTTTTAAAGATAAGGTGTGTGCCTTCCTCCTTGAGCTTTGTTACAGTATGTGAAGTCACCAAAACAACTCCTTGCCTGAGATGACACGTTTGACACAAAAACTTGACACTGTGGTAGAAGACTACAGCTAATCTTTTCATTCAACCTTACTAGCTTTGTAAAGAATCCAAAATACTGTAGCAAGGACGGCACCCAGGAAAATCTCAGAATCTTTATGATTAGAAGAGGTGACAAAAATTCACCTGCTCCCATCACCCTGCCCCAGATGATCAGTCTCTCCTGGCTGCTCTCTGGATTGTCTCTTCTCACACAACCTCACCTTAGATCTATCTAATTTCTGTAATCTTTCCACGTAAATTAAGTCAATCACAAACTGCAATCTAGCCTTCTAAACTAAGTTGGGGGATATTCCATGGAATATCTCCATATGCCAGTATTCTAGCCAAGGCAATACCAGTGTTAAGCAGAGCAGAAGGATTACCTTGTGTCTTGCTTGCTGCATCCCCGTCCACCAAAAAAAAGGCAAACAGCCTGCACAATAGGACAGCAATCTTGACACAACTTGTGTTATACTGCAGCCAGAGACTTCTTGACCCACAGAAAAGCTCCTACAAACCCAGTTCCTGCAAAGATGTTCCTCATCTGATAGATGGAAACTAATACAGGCAGAAGCAGCCAACAACACAGTACACTGGGCATCTCTGCTTAGCGAGGATGTATTTCCTCATGGCAAACCCCTAATTTGACACGTAGCCCGAATCCACCTCAGCCTGGTTTCTAACACAAACTGGCAGAAGGTGCAAGAGTCTTGCAATTCTGGTAAAGTTTCTAATTTGGGCCATTAGTGGCCTCAGATTTGTTATTTCTTTAAGCATTTCCTGTGTCCCACTAGACAGGTGAAAAACCACTCCACATACAGAAGCACGTGGTTTAAATAACGAGCCAGTTCACTTAACCTCCTACTTAACTGCAAAAGGCACACAAAGAAGGGACTGCAAAAAGCAACCTGGAAAGAAAAAGGTTCAGTCTGATCTAAAATCTGGCACACCTGTGAAAAAGGACTGCAAGCACTTGCAGATCCTAAGGCAGTGTGGAGAATCTAACTGATTTTCAAGTTTATGCTATTCAAGACATTAAATGTTTTTTTAAGTACTTACAGTAGTTTTTAGAGTGATGTAAGGATCATTTTCATTACTCCCATATACTGCCAGAGTAGCCAAAGAATCTCCAAGCTGTAAATCACCTAAATGAGAATTTCAGAACACTTTTTATACATGCCAGTGACAGGTGAAGTTAGAAACTCCTGCACCAATGCCTGTATTACCTATATTACAAAATATCCGGGGTGGGCTAAATGAACTTCCAAGTTCCAAACCCAAGTACCTCGGTAAGCTAAATTGCTCAGTGCTTCCAGGGACTTCTGCTGCTCTGCTCCACCACTACAGCAGAGGCAGTGACAATCTTCCCAACATGTTCTTGGGATGGGGACACTGAATTGTTTCCCTCACTAAATGACTTCTGAGGCTGGGACAGGCAGATTATTAAAAATGTGTATTTCCAGCATCTGAAACTTAACACTGTGTGGTTTTAGAATATTAAGGTCTTAAACACAATAAGAAGTGAAAAGGTTTTTAATTTATACTGCATATCTGATGGATAAATTTTTCTTACCCGTGTATTCCTCTTTATCATAATTTTCCAAATCATATTCATCCAGTTCATGATCAGATGGGGCTTCACTGTTATGGGAAGGCTGAGCACTGCCAGGGACAGCTGCATTTGTGTCATCTGCTGCCTGGCCTTCAGCACTGCCACCAGCAACATCCCTGTGAAAAGACACGCATCCCTGAGGAACTGTGCCACACATGCACAAAGCTTCCAGGGAACTGCTTAGGGGACTGCTGTCAGGATTTCAGCCCTAGCTGTTCACATGGGTTTCAAGTCTTCATGCCAATAATGTGCAAATCCATTCACTCCTTCCCAATTGTTTTCCCAAAAGACAAGGCACTGCTATACTCAGGCTTTCAGAGAAAGTTCTTCCTCAGAAGTTTTCATGACAAAATGTGGCATGAATTTTGGTCCACAAGCTAAACTGTGTCTAAATCAGTTTCTCTTACACATTTCCCTCACTTCTGTGCATTCACATGTGTCCAATTCATTCCTTCTTTTTTCCCCCCACCCACAGGTCCTGTCATGTGTGAGGACTCTATGTTTCCTCAGGATTTTTAAGACCTCATTTTCTCACACTTGCCATACCAACAATAAAAGAAAAACCCAACATAAAATCTATTAGGTAGGGACATTTGTGGGTTATTTCTTATGGGGTAAACTATGCAACATCTAGAAAACCTGGAAGCTTTGTGGCAACAGTTCTGTCTGCAGGGAATTCAGCAGAAGGAAATGAATATTAAACACTGGCTGAGAACTTACAGACATCCGAGGTGTCTCAGTGGAGCACGATCCACAGAAACTCATCCCTGCTGGATACACTGTATTTCTGTTCTTTTACATGCAAAACTCCCAAGCAACAACAAGCCAAGGCAGTTCTCAGACACGATCTCTAAATTACACCTCAGAAAACTATTTTTCTAATTTTTTCAGTACAACAAACATTTCACATTAACTTCACAGCAACAACTAATAAGATAATTAGAAACTCTAAATGCGAGTTTGATTTGTGATCTTTGCACAGGGTAAAAAAACGGAGGTGGTGTAACAAATTTTGCAAAGTACCAGCAATTATGAATAGATGATGACACCTCTGGTTGTTTCAGATGGTTAAATTGGCATTCAGAAGGTTTACAGAATGCATAACAAACAGCCCCTCAAATCCTTCCATGCTCTTGAAATTGCAACAGAAAGGAAACCACTCAAAATACCAAAAGTTCCCACATGTAAAGGGGAAACAAGTAACACCACAGGTAACAGAAACATTCAACTTCATCAGTGAAGAAACTAACATAAAGTGAGACTTTTCCAAATGTTTAAGACGATTCTGGCACAACTAGAAAACAAAACCCGAACAAAACACGTTCTGGGAGGATACACTCTTCAGACATAAAGTCACTGATTCATCCAACAGGAATGGATAATTTTCCCCCAGCCCTAAAAGCTTTTACTGCTTCCTCTTGCATCTGTTCAGTCACACACACCCTGCAGAGCTGACACTGAGTCAGAAACCTAAACCTGTGAACAGATCTAAGACAAAAAGGCCAGAAAATGGAATAATACAACCTTTTTCTAGACAAAAGAGAGCCATTTCCTTCTTGTCCTCCACAGACTGTTTCACAAATACACCCCCTCTGTTACTCTTTTCATAAATGCATTTTTCTTAAAAGCAAGCGACAAAAGAGTGACAAAACTTAACACAACTAGGAAACTAACAACTTTCAGTGCCGAGGGGACGGTTGTGGTGTCTCCCGTTTCATCTGTGCCCCATAAACACATCTCTGAGCGATGTTTAAGCCTTTTCTGCCCCTGCCTAAATAAATGCCACAGCTCGGGACTTTCCCCTCGGATTGCCGCAGCTCCCGCTGTTCCAAACCCACCCTGTTTCTCCCTGCAGGTGGGAATGGCAGCTCCAGAGGGGGCCAGGAGGCCGCTGACAGCTCCGGACAGCTCAGCGAGCCCCACAGCACAGGGCTGGCAGCTGAGGAGCCCCCCGGGGGCCGCAGTGCCTGCGGGGGCACTCACGGCACTCTCTGAGCTGGAGGGGCCGCACAGGGGCCCCGGGCCCACCCCTGGGCACCGCCAGCACGGTGCTCCGGCTGTCCCTGCTGCCGTCCTCGGCACCGCCCGCCCGCCCGGCACGGCGGCTCCAGAAGGGTTGGGTGCTCGCTGGCTGCCAGGCCGGCCCTCCCGCCGCCCCGGCTCACCCTAGCCTGTCCTGCGCCTCCTCGATCAGACCCTTCAGCTCCTCCTCGCTGAGCTGCACCTGCGGGGCGGACACAGAGAGCGGTGAGGGCGGGGGCAGGCGGGGGTCCCCCAGCCCAGCCCGGCCCCGGCCCCGGGCGCACCTTGTCGGGGGTGCCCTTGGCCACGCCGCGCCCCACCCAGGCCGCGCAGGGCACCGGGCAGCTCATGGCGGCGCCCGCACCCGCGACACGTGCCGCCGTACCGGCGCGCACCGATGACGTCACGGGCANGCCTGGCCGCCCCCGCCCCCCGCCATGGCCGAGCCCCCCGAAGGGGAGAGTTTGGATAAACCTGTTTGTTACTGATCTCTAAATTGTATCCGAGGAGAAGAAACCAGAGCAGCGGGGGGGTGCGGGAAGCTGTGAGGGGCCGATGTTTGCCCCGCCTCTCCAGAGTGGGTGTCCCGCACCAATTAACACATCAAATGGTTACAGACGGATTGTCCTC
>VXBX01007117.1:217427-316570 GCA_013400415.1 Scytalopus superciliaris
AAAAAAAAGAAGAGTTGGAAAAGGAGGAAGGAAAATAGGCAGCAATTGTGCACAATGGATATTATGGCTTAGAGAACTGCAGTTAGTAGCAATAATTTTTCTTTTCAGATCCAGTCCATAAAAGCTGGGTGATTCCAATACTTCTCTCCATCATATGCTTGCTGGGGATGCACAGCTGGGTCTCGGGGGCTTCTTAAAGGAAAGACCATCCTATTAAATAAATGAGTGTTCCGTCGTGCCTTGGCAATCAGAGAGATGCAGTTGAAAGAGTGGTGCCCCAGGCAGGGAGCTCCCTGCAGACACCGGAGACACTAACTGAGATCTCGTGCAGTCCAGCCCACTCACACCGAGGAACTGGGTGACCTGTAGATCAAAACACACCAATAAAACGTGCCCTTCTTCATATTTAGTGTCCAAAGATGACTCAGCCACACAGATGTTAAGATTAGCAAATAAAGCAGATGTTCATTTCTTAAATTTGGATTGAATTCTGACAGTGATTGGAGGAATCTGGGGATGAGCCCAAAGAGCTGTACTAATCAGGAATGAGGCTGTATAGCTGACAGAAATCTCTCTGTATCTCTGCTAGGTGGACAAAATGGCCATGAAATGTATCTGCAACAGGAGACAAGGACTCAAATGGCTGTCCCAAGCTCAGATCCAGTGGAAATTAAAGGTCTTTGACCAGAAGAATTGTCATCAAACGTTTTCATGACACAACCTGTACTGCGCCCTTTCTAAAAATGATCTAAAACTTAAAGGATTCATTTCCAGTCCCCTGGCCCAGATCAGAGATCAGACACAGGAGTGCCTGAATCTCTGTTTCTTATCCTCCAGTGAGGAGAGCTGAGTTTCTCTTTATCCCAATGAATTTCTGCAAAGTAAGGCAAGACTTGACAGTAGCAATTTTCATTGTTTCAGTTTAGTCACTGATTCTGGTGTCAGAAACTTCTGCCTGTCTGAAGTGGAAAGCACTAGAATTGTCCCTGTTTCTGGATCTGTATTTGACCCATCCTGACATGCTTTTTACTTGATGATCCAAGTGCTGGATCATCAGCACAAAGTATGTGCCTGTATCATCTTGTTCAAGGTATTGTCATAACCATTCAGAAGGGTTCAGCTGGATTAAGTTTCCTAGCTAAGCAGAGCAAGCTTTTGTTCTGGAGTGGATTTAGCAGGCGAATAAAAGGCAATCAGTGGGAAAGGTCAGTAGCTCCTCCAAAGGGAAGGTCCAGATTTATTTTTAGAAGACATAGCAAGGTGCCCAGAGAGCACCCAGAGTATTCCTCTTCATTTTAAGTCAGGATGGAAAACAGAGCTGGCTGATAAAGGAGTGATATTGAAGCAGCTGGTTCCAGCAGGTTTTCCAGCAACTAACTGGAAAACTTTAAGAGCTCCCAAGGCTCTGCAGGGACCTTGATATACTTTGAATCACAAAACTGTCACAAACGTTATAAACATTTCTAGTATGACAGCTGGAAGGTACTGCAAGGCCTGAAAAGATTCTTATTGCAAATCATACAAGCTGTAAGCAAGAAAACAAAGGGAATTTTATGTGTTTTGAGAGAAGTTATGCTGTAGGTTTATGGCTGTGGTTCAGCTGACCTCTTCAGATGAGAAAAGGGGAAAGTGACCAATACACCAGCATGGCACCTCACTCAATTTTTTCCTCCTGTTTTCTCAAATGAGCTGTAAAATACCAGTGCTGCAGTCCCAGAGATGCTAAACAGCTAAAAGTAAAGTCATAGAATCAAGAAATCCTCTAACTTAGGAATGAAAGAAAGGAGTACTTAAGAGTGACTTTGAAATACCAATGGCAGCCATCTAAGTCCTCAAGGTTACCTTTTGATTTTCTATTTGCATTCGCTGTGTGCTTCGGTGAAACACAGAGAATGAATAGTGGGAGGAAACCAAAGAAGTATCAGATCTCGGTAGGGCAGCATCTCATCAAGGGAGATGACATACCCTGTTTGCACACAGCAGCATAGCCTGGAGGGAAGAACTCTCGAACTGATAGCTAGGCAGAAAGTTAAGTTTTCAGGTAGTTAAAACGAGGCTGCTTTGGTTTTCTTTCATCCATGATCTCCTTAAGGAGTTCTCCATGAGAGCACGAACCTCCTCACTTTGAAAAATAAAACATCCTTGCACTAAGGTTTATTCTCCCAGATCTTACTTACTGCTTTTGGTGCTCTTTGCTTATTATGGAATAAACTAGGTCTGTCACTTACCTTTTAGCTATGTCTAGTAATAAGTGTGATCTCGGTGTGAACCAGATACATGTGAAAAACATTAAAACCTTACTGGGATACAGTAAATGTATTATCAGGGCGGAGAGGTGTGCTTTTGGAGCAGCTGCTTCCCCAGGATGTGTGCTAAGAGCTTGGGAGTGAGGAGCCCATCATCCCTGCAATGATTGCTGTCAGTGTGGGAACAAACATACAGGAAAGGAAAGTAATATCATCAGTGCCCTCTCAGCAAGCTGGAGAAAAGATGTCTGGATATGGAGAATAGCCACATTTGCCACATACAGCCAGTAGAGAAAAATAACTTTAAATGCATCGGTCTACCAGCCCAGGAGTAGAGATGAAAAGAGGTATGTGGGAGAGGAAGAAACAAGATGTACATGAAGGCAAAACACAGTCAAGGATGTAGCAAGCCATTCTTGGCCAACTTACAAAAAGAAAAGGAAGTTGAAAAGAAGCATAGAATGATATAAAATGCTTGAGGAAAGTCAGTAAACATATGGGTATGGGAAAAACTCACCACAAAACAAGTGGCAGTGCTCTCCACGTGCTGGAACGGAGCCAAGTGATGTGAGATCCGCCCTGTAAACTTGTTCTCTCATCAGGTGGGAAGTGGGGTCTGTGTGCATTCTCCAGGTCTCACTACAGCCTCCAGCTCCAGGCTTTGCCAACCAGAGGCCCACAGTGCCAGCCTACACTTGGGTGAGCCCCGGGAGAAGGGGCTCACGAAGCAGGGTTACACTGTGCTCTGAGGGCAGATGGACACCTCAGACACCTGAGGACTCTGCCCTCTCCAGCACCACGGGAGCGATGGGGGACATGAGGGCCAGTGTTTGTGTCAATGGTGGCACGTCTTTATTTCCTCCATGTCTGAGGGTATTGCTCAATACTGGTTTGCTTCAAATATTCATTATTCCAGGAGGAGACTACCGCTTCTTACACAAGCCACTGGACTGTAGAGCAGAGGAAGGCAGCCAGGCTGTAGGGTTGTGCTGGGGCTGGTGGTCTCCCAGTCTGCAAAGATTATGTGCCCAGGTTCTCAGACATCATTTACCTGCAGTCTTACATATTCATAGCAACCTTTAGAGATAGCCAGCCCCTATGCCTACTCTGGATTAACATTCTCCTTGAAATTCCTTGTTCATTAAAACATAAAGCTCTGTCAACATAGAAAAAACCGATACTGATACACACCTACAAATAACTCTGTATAAGTCATGCAGATTTAGGAAAAAATATTATTTGAGTGGTTTAAATGTTAATTCCAAGTAGTCAAACTGACATAAGCAATGATAATTTTTATAGTACACACGTCTCTGCTACTGAGTCCAGCAGCAGATCTACACCAAGCACTTCTGACAGTGCTTTAGACTCAGGACAAAACCTGAGGCTCCTCTAGGAGAGCTCTAGTGTGTAGCAGGGGTAGTTTAGACTTTGCTGTCCATCTCTGCCCTGTGGAGAAAACACAGCAAGACTGTCCTAAACCTTAATTAGTCCAGTGAACACGTGCCATAGCCTTCAGTCTCAACATGTCTGTCCACAAAACCTCAAAAACACAAATGTGAGCTGAATATAGCAAAAACATGGATGAATTTACAGAGCACCAAGAAGAACGGTGTTAATTATAGCTGAACTTCACTATTTTTCCCCATAGAGAGTTAACTCAGATGCCCAGAAACAATGGTTTTAAATTGTCTCAGTATCAGTGGTTGTGAAAGGAAATAAATCATGCTACATTGCTACATGTGAAGCTTGCTTTGATTTTGTCCAGATCCCGGGGAGGCAGGCAAGGGATACGTCTCTTACAAAATTTTGACAACTGTGGAGTTCCCTGAGCTGCTTTTCAAACCCTGCTCCTGGACAGCTGAGCTCACAGAGCCCTAAGGCACCTGACAGAGCCACAGTCCTGATCTGGGCAGTTACCCAGTCTGGTGTGAGTGGTGTATTACTCTCACAATATGTAGGATGTGAAAGGATATTACCATCTTTTGCCTCTACCAACCTGATCCTTAATAATCTGGTACGTTATGAAGAAAGGACTTGATTCCAAATTCACTAACATATACAAGACAGAAAATATTGTAAATTAATTTTAGAAAAGAAAAAAAAATAGTAAACCAAAAATATTTTAAAAAAACCTTATTTTTACACCCATGCCAAATTTAATCAAATCCCTCTATTTATATCTGACTTCTCCTTGAGATACCCATTTGCAAGCTTATTTGTACGCACTTGCAGTGATGTTGTGCAATGAAGCAAGCTCCCAGCCTTTCGGATCTTCCTGCATCCAAACTGTCTGGCTATGATGCATCTGCAAATGCTTAATTTTAAGCACCATGGAGCTCCATTCCAAGGCCTTATGTGCCCAGTTTTTGGGACATCGGGGCAGATCCACGTTTGGAGAAAGGTTTTTGGGAACTGACTCCATATCACTTCTTCTCATGCACAGTAAGCTCACTGACAGCAGTGTATGGGGGAAAACAGCACCAGGACTTCCAGGTGTAAAATCCCAAACATATGTGGTTTCTGGGAGATGGTTCTTGGGAGAAGCCCAGTCCTGCTGCTGTCTGAAGTACACTGAGAAACACCTGAAGAGGAGAAGAAACAACAAAAACACTCACAGCAGCCATTTCCTAGGCTAGAAAACAATGGAATTTTTATTGAACAGAGATGGCTCATAAACACACTCAAAGGAGTTCCACCTGCTGTTCAGCAATATTCATTGCCATCTGATAATAACCTATGGGGGCAGCTGTATAAAATAGGAATAAAATACCAAATTGCTATATTCATTAATAACTTTGCCTTCCAAATACAGAACCGTAAGTATTTCAAGTCTGAAAATAGACCACAATTGTTAGCATTTAAACCAAACCTTTATGATAACAAATATACAAAAAAAGGCAGTCAATATATTAAACATTTAAATCGATAGCATACATTTCTCAGAGGTAAACATTGAGCAAACAAAGCCACCAATGATGTTCAGAAATCAGGTAAAAGTTTCAAGGTCAAGCTCCAAACACTGTAGCTTTTCTAAAGCCGTACTGGTATTACACTTTTATCTAGCCCCTAAATTGAAAACTATGTAGCATGAGCATTTGAAAATATAACATTGGCTATCCAGCAGGAAATTGTAAGTTCCTTAAGTCCTCATTGTATTTATATTGAAGCACCTGCAGAGACAGAGGGCAGTAGGAGTTAAGCACTTTGTTTTGCAAGGTTGTGGTTTTAGTTCTGTTAGAGATGAGCGCGACACCGTCCTCATACCAAACACGAATTCCAGCACTGACAAAAGAGAAGTATTGGCCTGACAAACTGCATGAAGAGTCAGCCTTGCAACTTGCATTAAACAGAATGGGACTTGCACACCTGCCTATTTACTGAAAGCCTGTGCTATTTCTACTGCACAGAAAAAGTCTCCTTCAGTAGTTGATCTAATGCCTGAGTTTGAAAGCTTGGGATACATACGCTCAAAAATAAGGTGACAGATTTACTACCAACAACTAATAAAAGTTTGTATTGCAGTATTGCTCACAACATAAATGTACAATTTGCACAAAACATGGCTCTTCAACATGAATATTTTGCAAGCTACAATATATATATATATAATATGTATAATTTCTTTTCTTAAAGAATTATATGCCAGAGTGCATGCAAAGAATTTCAAAGCAGTAACACTACAGGAGCAATCACTTGTTTACAGGTTACTGAAACCATTCAATACAGAAACACTGGAATATTAGATAACAAACAGACAGACAGGTAGATGTATGTACACACTGCTTCTTTGAGAACCTTCCCTGTGACACCTCAAGTGTGGGTTCTTAGAAATGCAGACCACTAGGAATGACAGCTCTGAAGAGGCCCCTGAAGATCTTCTGCACTCTTTGACCATAAATGCCCTCTGTTGCAGATGACAGTGAAGGAGGCACTTGTCCTTTAGCCAGAAGTAGAGGCAAGCAAACTTCTCCACAGCCAACATCTGTTCCAAATCCTGCTCCTTCATATCCAAGCAGTGAGCGATGCGCATCTATCCATCCGATGTTTTGGCTGGTCTCAAGCAGTCTCCTGCAGCCTTTACAGCTGGAAATCCAGGACTGGAGAACCTGGATCTCCTAAAGAGCAGTGCACAGCACTGCCATAGTTCTAATCAGATATGTACAAGGAATGACATGTATCCTCTGGTTTAAAATTTACATAGAGTATATACAAATAAAGCTATTCTATCAAGGTGCAAGTTTATTATTCTCTGGTGTGTTACAATGAAGATTCCTTAAAAAACCTTTATACAGACCCACCAGGAGAGTTTACACAAAGCTGAGATTTTGTCATAGTTCATTATGTAGGCTTCATTCTGCAAATTCCACAATGGAAACTCCTGGTACTTTTCCTTGGAGTTCTGCCTATGCACAGGACTGGATTTGGTAGGCTACAGTCATGTCTTATATAATTTCCTTGACTTCAATACATTTTAAACTGGGGTGAAGTGGCATCATGTGTGGTGGTTTTTTTTTTTCCAGGAAGTCATCAATCTTTATGAAATGAGGCAGGACATGTAACTGGACATCAGGGGGTTCCAATTCCTGTGCCCAGTCCAGGTTTCCTAGGTTTTGATGGGACTGTGGTATGTGGACCTAGCACAGTTTGGCCCTACGGGTATATCTGTAAGTCCTTGGTACTATTTTACACTAGCTGATGACAGGCAATGCCCTCAAAGAAACTAAAAAAAAGGCCCAAATGCAATTTACTGAACAGTAAACATCAGACTGATCCACTAAACAGATGGATATGGAATGCACTTTGTCTAAAATTAGAATGGTTGATGTTTTCTTAGGCAGGTCTAAATACATAAAAATCTTTCCCACCCCACAGAGGCCTCATTCTGCAGCATGTAAATGTATGATGCTTCTAATAAAGTCACTGGAAACTCAAAGCCTGTGATCAACGAGCACAAGGAAAGCCTACCCTCTCCCATTTCTCTTCAGCAAAAAACCTCAAGTAACATAAGTACATGTTTATGATCCCTGCTGAAGTAGAGGAGCTGTGTGCAATGACAGCAGGATTTGGCCCTCAGCCTTTCTGGTGTACCAACCATAACTGTGCACATGACTGGATGGGAAATTACATCTGCTGGTGCACTGAAAAACCATACAGCCTTGCAGTAACTCCCATTAAAGATTCCTACTGATTTCAGAGAGAGAGAGAGAGCAAGAGAGCAGACTTTAACAAGTGCATGTTCTGCTCCACTGGAGCTTTGTTTCACAAAAATCTTTCTCTAATACCATTTCCCTCCATTTTGTAACTTGATTATATCGAGGCATTCAGAGCAGAGGCTTTGCACATGTCCTCTCAAGCTAAGGGGAGTATTTCACAAAAGAAACCAAGATCTGGTTAGTTTTTTTCTTTTTCAGAGTAATACAATAATAAAAAACCAACTTGCTGGTTTCACACGCTGCCGCGCCTTTGTACAGCCTCAACAAAATGACATCTAGCAATGACAAATGAATTGTAATCTCATTGGAGATTTTAAAAGGATCAGCATCAGACAGAATGGGGTTTAAGATAACCTAAGGTGCACTTTGAGAGTATGTTGTGAGAGTGCTGCAGCAATTAAAAAAACACACAAAAGAAATTAAATACAAACACATCCTTTAAAATAATGTTCAAGTTGGAGGCGCAGCAGACAAAAGCTGCTACCTCAAATTATGGCTGAGCTCCTCTATTTTTAATACATTCCCTTCTGAGTGCCCTCAATTAGTGTCTTCAGTGAAAAGGGCTTGCTCTGAAACATTAACAGCACAAAACAGGCAATTTTCAAAAGCATCTAACAGACTCGAGAGACTGACATCTTTGAATGAGCTACAGATGTCTATCTGTCTTTCTGAGGAAAAATATTTGGCTCCAGAAACATTTGTATTTCTTAGCTATAATCTTTCTCAATGGAAAAACATCTGCCATCCTATTGTCTCTACTCTGACTCTCTGTTATTTTATTTTTGTCCATCATAAATGGATAAGCAAAGTGGAAGAGAAGTTTCACCTGTGCTGTTAATTACAGACAACCTCAAACATGCCTGTGAAGCCACAAACCAGTATTTAAGCTCCATCTGCGGGAGGGAGGGCAGTATCTCTGTGTTTGTGGATGATTACTGTTGGGTTATGTGAGCTTTCATTTGCTTCTCAATAAAAAGGGGAATGAAACCTTCCCATAAAACCCCAACAACAGATGGCAGCAAACAAAAACCCAACCCCAAATTCGTAACAACCATAACGAATGCAAAAGAATCATAACCATTCCTGCATTTATATTACACAAATTAGGAGTCTACCTAAAACCAGCAAAAAAATCAACTCAGTGGTTCTTTACTGGTGTAGAAACCATCTTATTTCTAGCACATCCTTTCCTCTTGTTTTGACTTTTCTTTCCTAGCTTTGAGTTCAAAGACATCTCAGGGGCAGGTGGGAGGGGAGGGGATGGGAAGAGGGAGAAAAGCAGCAAAGAGTTGTCCCGCATACAGAGCTAACTCTTCTGTCTTTCCAGGATTCTCACACCGGGATTTCCCCATTTAGTTGTTGCTTTCCATGCTAAACATAAAGACAGCAACTCAGCCCTTCAGAAGTGGATCACTCCTCCATCTGAAGATGGAGATTGTGCTCTCTAATTACAGATATGCATTCGGCTTGGAAAGTGCGAGACACGCCAAGACTTCAAAGGTGACACAGTATGAAAGAGGGATGGAAAGCAGACTAGAAAAATCAATGAAAAGGCTTCCAGCAACTTTAATGGGGCAAATTTCATCATGCTTTCATGTTTGGCTTGCAAATGATGTTATAGGAGAATCTTAGCTTGTATTTTTCCTAGAACATTCATATATTCTTAACATGTAAATTACTTCTTGAACCCTGTATCAAATATTTATAAATATAAACTAGGTACAAAGTGAAACCCATTTGGGAAAGTGGAGCAGAGGGAGGTTTAGCTGCACTAATGGATATTGCATTAATGCTTAGCATCAAGGAAGGCTGACTGCCATTAACAAGAAATCTCATTACAAACATGATTTCACGCCTCATAACATATCCTGTAGATCTATTTACTGTCCATCTCTCTCTCTCACATATAAAGATAACTATAGACAGAAAGTCCAAAGCATTGCATAAGCTTAGTCTTTTCTTCTCAATTTAAAGAAAGTCCTAAACCACAAACCCCCAACCAACCAACACACCACCAAAATCACAAAGAAGAAGAAAATTCACAGCATGGCTCATTAGAACTAGATTATTGTACAATCTCACTTCTGTTGTGAATGACTTAAGATCCTTTCCAGACTTTAACCTAATCAAAAGCCTGCTCTGAGGATAACTAATGCACAAATGGCATTACAACAAGCTTTCAAAGGAGCGGGATGGGACTGAAGGACACTTTAGTAGCCCACCTGTTACTGGGGAGAGATTGAGAGAATGTGGTATTACCTGGGGTTTTTTCCTCTGCTGCTCTTCAAAAAATGTAGGATCCAGATCCCTTTTCTCTGTGATAGTTGGCAGAGTGAAGAGAGAGTGGGGAAAAAGAGCACTGACCTTCTCTTGGAGCTCTAAACAGCAGAGATGCATTATTCAACCTTCCACATAATGCTGAAGAGATCAGTAGAGGGAATGTCCTGCATTGCAGATAATAGGATTTACTTATTTATTATATGCATAATGCTCAGACACCTCTCTTTCCCCATTGGTACAGCACATATGGCTGTACAACAGCTGCAGTGCTCAAGAGAACTATGGACAGGAAGGCAACATACTGATCAAAATGCACTGATGGGACTTAAATAGGTCAAGTTTTTCTAGTACTAATTGGAATTTAGCCAGGAACATGAGGTCAAAAAGTTCACAAATACTTTCCTATAATCCTTGTATTCTTCAATAGACAAACATAAACTCACAGCCCAAGTGAGACTGGACATTTTACCATGTCCCCAAATGGCACACTTAGTCACTGGGTCAAAAACTGCAGGGCAAAAATCAGTTTCCAAGGTATTGAACAGACTGTCCCAAATTTGTCTATCAGTCTAGACAGGGTTGAGCAAACTAAGCAGGATATTTGACCAAGGGAATGCTTGGATGCTGGGGAAGCAGCTTTGACTCTGGTGAAGCTCCAGAGGCTTTCCGTGCTCCTTCCTACTTTCTGCCCCAGTGATGTGCAACCAGCACTGGAGGCTTTTGGCCATGCTGAGGGGCAAATCTCAGCTTGCAGATGTGCTGTGAACTTTTTAAAAGCTATGCAGGACAGAGAGAACCAGATTTTGGAAAGGCTCATATGAAAGCCTCTCATGCAGTAAAATACAGAATAGTCAATTTATCCACTGCTGGGAAGGGGAAAGGCTAACCCTGGACTCTCTGGAATCTGTAGCTCAAACAAGTCCAGATGTTTTGAACCATGTTAATCCATCCCTGACAGAATATATGAGGTGTTGAGGCTCTGACCTTAATTAATTTAAATGACCTCCTAGCACATTGGATTTTTCTGAAGTGGCATGGGTTTTTTTGTTCCTGAGCATCTCCATTTTCTAATGTGGCTTATTGTAAACCATAAATGATTTCTGATTGGGTATTTCAGAGAGGTTTTTTTCCCTGTCTTTGTTTGCTTTAGAAAGGCACTAAGAAACAAGATTGCCTCTCACTGCACTGGGCAAAGCCAAGTAATGGAAGTTTTAATGAAAACACAGCAGCAGAGATGATCAGAAGTGGAGAGACGAAAGTTAACCACATGCAAAGAGGCTCAGGTAAATTCTCTCTTGCAGCTGCAGCAGTGGAGATATTTATGAGGACAAGAAAAGTCACGAATTCCTAGAGCTCCATGGTCCTGTCTGAGTATGGGACCAAGCAAACTCTCTGTGTGAGCACTGAAGAGATGGAGCAAAATGGGCTGGTTGGGAATGCCAAGCAAGTGGTGAGAGATGGGGCTGCTTCCTCTCTTCCTGCCCTTCCCTACCCTTTGATTTCATGGAAACTCTGAGTTGGAGAACAAATGAATTACCAAACAGTGAACTGTACCTCTGGAATCCCAGGCAAAGATTTGGGGTTATACATTCAAATTCTTGTACCTAATCCTCTTCCTTTACTAAGACTTCATCAGTGTGCCATCCAACATGGACAGAAACCTCTGCCTAAGCTAAGCATGCCCACTGTCATCACCACAGTGTCATCACCTCTACAGGATGAAAGAACAAAGCTGTAAGCCCAAAGAAGGGTGAAAAATGCCCCTTCAAAGGAAAAATTCCTGTTCTAATACATCACATACAATCAGGTGGACAGATTTAGCCAACTAAGCAACATGGTATGCAAGCCACAAGATGTTTGTAGGATTTAACTTACCCAACCAGTGCAGCCTCTCTTGTAAGAAGCTGCCATGTCTCCTGGGTGTTTTAGTGACAAGCAGTCCAAGCAAGGCACAAAAAGCATCATCCGATGACGCTACTGACTTTGAGGAAGCAAAACAGCACATTTCAAGCTCTCTGCATGCATGCAAGATAAATACACACTAGGCCATCCATGGCAGTTCCATGCAAGAAGCCTTGAATGGAGGTGAATGACACTTTAATAGCAACAAACCACCCCCCTGCATACCCTCCTCCTGTCCACACTGAGCTTGCTTCCCCAGCTCTCAGACTCACAGAAGGCAGCTGACAAATTCCCATTAGTCTCTGCGGGTTTCCCAATTTTCTTTCTGCTTTGGGCAACCCATGCATAATGTTTGCAGCAGTGGTCTTGTTGAAGGCATGGATCATTGAGACACAGCTGAAGGCTTTTCTTTGCTGTTTTTTACCCTTGCAGGCCAGTTACAAATGGTAGGTCAGGTGCAATTGTATTAAATGTGACAATCTGGTCAGAGCAGGCATCCTCAGTTTTTACATTCTACCCACTGAAGATAATGGGCCTTACCTCAAAATAAGTCAGTTAAAAACTAACATTAATTTTGCTATAGATGTATGGAAGGTGTGCTTGAAAAGTCCTGCAAGTTAGAGATATAAATGTTGAGCTTATAGGTAGACATCTAAAATTAGTGATATTCTCATCTGTGGAGTTTCAGATACTATTTCAAGACTAACTTCCTGCAAGCTAGTTTATTAAATATTAGGACAAATCCTAAGCAGCTTTTTTAATGCTTATATATTTCAACATCTCTGTGCCAGAGGATGAAAACAGTATCAGGCCCCTCATTTCTGTAAAGCACTTGCAGAGCCTCACATGAAAGACACTTCATCAAACAAACTAACTTCATGTCTTTGACTTTAGGGAACTCTCCTTCATCAAAAAAACCCCAAAACAAACCCAAAAATCCAGCCGCTTCAGAGGCAACTTTAGTGAATGCAGTCTGCAGGCTGTCACCTTTCAGCAGTATTTTTAAGACAGAGCCACCTCCTGAGGGACACTGAGTACCTTCAACTGGCTTTGACTAGTTCTGCAGGTTCCCAGCTTCTCCCAGGATTTAACCCATAGACAAGAATGGCTTTTGTTTTCCTAGGATTGCCTGATCCTTGCCTTGAGTATGTGGATATGTTAACTTTACCACCACTTGTATTTTTCTGGAGGCCTGAGTGGCCACAGACCCAGTTGCATTGCATGCTGTAACAGAACTCTCCTCTGATTTCAGACAGGCACAGGTGAGAAGAAGATGCCCTTTCTCTTTTCTTACTGCAGCACCTCAGAGCAGTTTATTTCAGTACAAACTCAACATTTCCATTGTTCTTTCCATCTTTAAAGAGCAGCACACGGTGCTATGCTTTGAAACAAGACTAGAATTTCTGAAAGAGCCCATCACACCACACACCACAGCCCATCCAGGACTTGTGCAACGTTTGGTACGAAGCTGGTGGATATTCAGTGGAAAAAGGCTCAGTGTCAAAAGCAGCATGTGGAGGATTCAGCAAGCAGCTCTCATTAGTGCCAACAGGAGCCTGGCTACTAAGCCTTCACACCTTTTTAAAGATGTTTCCTCTGTCTTTAATAGACATTTGCACAGATCGACTCTGGAGTGAAACCACGCAGGCAAAAGTTTTAGCTGGGGAAAAAATAGTCTCAGCCATTAGACTGCTGGCCCTTTTCCAGAACAGAGAGCATCTGGCCACCAGCTGTGTTTAGAGGACAGCAGGCATAAGGAATAAATCAGGGGAAAATCTGAGAAACAAGTAGACAGCGCTGAAATTTGTAATGAAGAGAATACCAGCCTTCATCTGTGATGTCCAAAACCTTTGCCCTTCTACATTCCCCATACTTTTCTCTTCCCAGCTCTTGAGCCCATTATTGGAAAATCGCCCATTCAGGAGAACAGACACCCCCTTTCTGGGCTTGAGAAAGAGTCCAGCAGGGCTCTAGAGTACAAAAATTGGGAAGTGTGGAAATGGGCAGCACGTGAGGCAAAGTGGAAACATGAGGAAATTCTGGAAACTAAGGGAGGACCATGAAGGAAGAGACAGAAGGAAAGATCTGCCACGAGGCAGGGACAGGATGTCTGTAAGTCCTCAAATATTACAGCAGTGGATTAGTATAAAAAAGACAAATGGAAAGGCACCTTCACTCATTACAGGCTGGAAAGTTATGGTTAAAAAAGAAAATCACAAGTATTTTCTAAGGATGTTGTATTTTTTTCCCATTTCACCAAGGCTGGAGGCAATATTTTGCCTCAAAATTTATAAATTATTGCAACTCATACAAAGACTAAAGGAACAGAAAGCTTTTTATTTTCTAAAATGATAACACTATGTCTCAAAAAAATGCTAATAAAATGCTCTGTTGGAAAGAGCCTTATCTGATAGGGATGGTATTCATGGGCACCCACTGAAACTCACACTGCTTTTTAGATTAAATTGACAACAGATCCCTTCCCCCCAGCCCCAGATTAATGGAATGAAGAATCCATGCATGAAGCCACATATAATAAAGGTTGGAGATTATGAAATAGGCTAGAAGACAGGATCAGAATTGCAACTGATCTTGATGAAGTGGGGAAATTGCCCCGATTAGAGCAGAACAAATTTAATAAAGAAAAGTTGAAAGTGCTATATTTCGAAAGGTGTAGTAAACAAATGCACAAATAAAGATGGAACCCCTGGGAAGGCAGCAGTGAATCCCTCAGGAATTATAAGACAGACTGGATCAAAGTCAGCCAGGAGATGTTCTTGTAGAAAGTATCTAGGGATGTACTTTCTGATATGCTTTACATAAACCATAGGAAACAGTTACTCTGCTTTGCTTGTTACTGCATAAAGCTCCTGCTGCAGTGCTGAATTTTGGGGAACATGGGGAGTCATGAGTGGAATGACAGCAAAACTCAGAGACCTAGAAAACACTAGCAAAGGAACTAGCAAAGGCTATACTAGTGAGGCAAATGGGATAATTCCTTTCATACAAAGAGCAACCTTTAAAAAGATCTTGTAAAGCCATCTGATTTTCCTGTCAATTAGGGGTTGAAGGAAAAGTGGCTTGATTGGCAGTGAAGAAATTCTGAATAGTCTCTTAGGAAAAGCTTCTGATTATGAGGGTGGTGAAGATCATGGATCCCTGTGACTGGATGTGTAAGAGTCTGCAAGCTACACATTGTCTGACATGGTTCAGATAGACCTCAGCCAGCCTAACATCAGCAGGGGCAGACTAAAATCAGTTTCCAGACTCTGGTTTGTGGATCCACAAAGGTTTGCTGGCTGCCTCCAGGAGAAATGAATGCCAGGGTTACACAGGCTGGCTCTCCTGCTGGCACAAGTGATGCAGGGGGTCACTGGTTGAAAAAGAATTGAAAGTTATGATTTTGTTTTAACGTTTCTTTCAGCTATATATCTATGATGATGGGATCTACCAGCATTTTTGAAGGGCAAAAGTCATTCCTGTATAAACCCATAGCTGCAATCCCTTCCTGTAACAGCTTCTTGGGGTTCCCTCTCTCCCACCCTCTGGCAGACACCAGCACAGCAGATCCCATGGCAGCAGGGGGCTCCACACCTCCTGTCGTGCTCAGCCATCCTGACTAGCACAGGGTGATCACTGTTTCCTTCCTACTTAATATCATGCTTATTGTTTGAAAAACTTTGCTATTTTAAACCATGAAGCTGTGGGGTGAGGTCTGCTCCTACCTAGTGATCACTGGCACGGAAGGATGGGTTTCCATGGATGAGGAGGCACACCAAACAGCAACAAGCACCCCTGTGTGTTGCTGCTGCATCAACTACCATCTCACTTCTCTACAACAGAACTTGCCATTACTTAAATGTTCCAGACAACATCTTGGGGGAACACCTACTATGCAGAAAAAAAAGTCTAATTGACTGACATGTTGTGTCTCTGCAACATTAGTGGCAGTTTAGATATCTTGTAATTTGTTGCAGAAACTGTAAAAAGCTTTCAAAGACCAAGCACAAAGGAGGATTTACTCCTCAGCAATAAAACAGCTTCCTACTGTGTTGATAACTAAAGCCAAAACTGTGTTTTCTGAGCATGTCAAACACTACCAGCATGGAAGGGCACCTGATGTAGATGCTTCAACAAAAGAGGTTAACATGCACGATCAAAATAAAACTTCTAAATTTTCTGAATGACATGCTAGAAAATAAGTATATTAATGTCACTTTGCCATGGAGAAGGCAACATCTTTGCCCAGTTCTTGCTGTGGTTTGCAGAGACAGAGCATCAGGAACGTTGTGGTGTTCAATGTCTTGCTAACAATATACTGCAAAATAAACAAAGCTTTGACATTTATATCACACCCCCATCCCACACCACCCAAGCCCTGAATTTGTAGATAACCTATACATTCTCAGGATACAGTGAGGAATCATTCTATAGTACATATTTAATTATAATTTAAAAAAGTCTAACTCAAACAACAATCTCTGGCCAGTAGCAAAATATCCACACATTACTCAAGTAAAGATCTGTTATTATCCCTTCACTGCAACACACAGATATCAGCATCTTGAGAAGGAGCTCCAGGGGTATTATATCACAGCCAATCTCACCCAATAAAAAAATATGCTAATTTCACAAATGAAGTTTGACAATAAGTAACATTGCATTTGTCTTGGCGAAACAAAGCACGAACGTAACATTTCACAGGTACAGTTACCATGCAAATGCATGTTTGTTGAGTTTGTCATTGTTTTTAACCCCAAAGCACGAGTAGCATGCAGTTCTCCTGCCCCCCCCCAACTACTGTATTAGAGATAGTCTGGGTAATGTACCTCTTTGGTGTAACCATAGCCTGTTAGGCAAGATTATACCACCCTAGGAAAGAATACAAGCAAAACTTGATCATATGTATGTTTACACAATGTACATTTTACCATTTAAAAAAAACAAAACATGTTACATAGATTCTCAAACACAGCTCTGTTGAAAATGAAATTTTAAGCTTAAGAAATAGTTTTTAAACTACAAGGCCACCCCATTTTTTATGAACAATTTAAAAAGTTCCCACCCCTAAAAATCTGCCAGTATATTTCCTCGACTGCAACAGTCTTACCCACTCTCTAATACAGTTGATCTTTGATCGACAGCAATAACAGTTCTTAAATTTCTTAAATGCACAAGATAATGGACTCCGGGATAGATACAGTTCTTAAAGGTGTAACACTGGAACAAATCTGACTTAAATGATTAATCGGTCAATTCAGGTGTTCCCAGTGCTGCCCTTCAGGCAGCGGCTCCTGCCGTTCACGGATGTGAGTTCTGGCTTTTGTTGGCATCAAGATCCACAGACAGGCTCATGTTCAGAATTTGAGCACAACAGCAATTCACCAGATACTCTTGTACCCGGTTTGCTCAAAACCATGGAGGAGCTTTGTCTCCTGTATTCTCTCATCCAAACGGGGACACGGCCCCAGCGCAGCACCTTTGGCCAAAACAGAACTATTTGGATGCAAAGTAGAATTTTTTTTAATTTTCCTTTTTGTAGTCGTTTAAGCAACTGCAACAGGTTTAAGCAACTGCAACAGCAGACTTAACTTGCAGGGTCTTTTATTAAAGGATTACCATCTTCCTCAGCTTTACACAATGGAGCCCTTTGAAGAAGACAAATGAATTGACTGAATCCTTGTGGCCAACGTCCTCTGTAAGTCGTCTAGTACATTTTGACCAGATGTTTCTCCATTCTTGTCATACAACAGCTGTTTGAAAGCTTCATTTTCAATGAGGACCATCATATTTTTTAGAAAGTAGCCTTCACAATAGGAAGATAGTTCTGTGACGCCGAGAAACTACAAGAAGTGAAATTAGAGAAAGATAACCAATCTGATAAAACCCAATCAGTAAATGCAGTGTGTAAGAGCTGCACACAGACAAATACACAAGCTAGGCCTTTTAGACACGCACAGTAACAGATATGAATGCATGGAGGGAAAGGAGTTAATCAAACAGTATTTTATGCTGATGACTCTCATAATAATTCCATGTTAAAAGACTTTGGTTGTTGGCAAAACAAAATTCCAGGGACTGAAGCTCTGCTCCTTGGAAGTTGATGGGAGTTTTACCACAAAGTTCACCAGACCCATGATTTCATGCTACAAGTTACACCCTAAAACTACAGGTTTGGGAAAACCTTACAGAGCAAGTTTCAAGAATGCCATCCTTAGCAAATATGGGACTTCTGACTGAAGAAAATTGTCATGCAAAATGTCACGCTTTAAGGAAACTTTGGAGGAGAGATGGAAACCATTAGCCTCTGAAAAAAATCTTCCCAGGGCAGTGGTGGATTTCCCAGCATTGGACACTTCTAAGGACAGGGTGCTGAGCCATCTTGTCTAGATCATATTTTTGCCAAGAAAGGTCGGACCAGATGATCCTTGAAGTCCCTTCCAACCTGATATTCTACAACTCTATGGCTCCAGTTTTAAAAATTGAAAGTCTACAGGGATATTAATGATATTAATACTCTCCGTTCAGCTTTTATTTGTAAATATCACCAAATTCACAGTCTCACTTTTCTACCTGTACTTCACCTCTTTAATCCAGAGTTTCAACCTCTTATTCCTGCAGCTTCTACTCCAAAGCGCATCACCTTGCTAAACACTGTTCTCTAACCCAGGGCCCTGCCACAGATGGCTTCCCAAATCTGAGCCCACTTCATGTTATGCTTCCACCAAATTGTATCTTTGTCTCCATCATGATGACAAAGGCTGTGCTCCATGTACCTCTGGGCCAACCTGCTTGTGCACATGCCCACCCAAAAGGCAGGTCTCAGCACTGCCCAAGTTCCTGCAGGTGCAGATGAGCTTGCAAAGCAGCGAGGACAAGAAAGATGTCCCTGACCATGGCAGAGTGGTTGCAACTAGATAATCTTTAAGTGCCCCTTTCAACCCAAACTCCTCTATGATTCTGTGATGATTCTATGAAGGACTAGAAATGGTACCCACAACAGCAGTGGTTCCTGGCTGCAGTGCCTGCTCACCTTACTCCCATCCTCACTATGGTCTAACACAAGCTCTTCCACACTTCAGAGAGCACCATGGAAAGGCAGACGGCTGGCTGGCAAGCTGTGCTCGAGCTGTGTGTGAGCTCCCCTGGCTCATCAGGACCATCTGGCCTCTTCTGCCACATAACATTATCTTGCATTCACATAACAAACAAACAAGGCTACCCTATGATGGGAGCACTCTGGAAAGAATGATCTGTGCTTAGATTAATCACCTGCACATCACACAGACTGGGAGCAAAAAGACAAAGCATCTCCCCTATGCTCTGCAGACAGTGTAATAGAGAGGAATGTGAACTAGCTCTAAATGTGTGAGTTCAGGTCCCAGAGACCTCCTAGCTATAGCAATATGAAGCTTAGCTCTGGTAATTCACTGAAAGCAGGGTAAATTAGCCCATGCAGTGCTTTAGGGTGATATGGCTTAATTCCAGAAGCCAAAGTTTCATTCACAGCCAGCTTGGCTATCTCTGAAATGCCCTACCTACATCAGTGCAAACAAACCTCTGGCTGTTAAAGCCTCTCAAGTACACCATTTCCACTGCCCCCAATGGAAGATGAAGGCACAAAAGCCTTTTGGGCTGGGGCTCTTACAGGCAAACTAGGAGCTGGATTTAGCCACTGGGTTTGTTCAGTCCCAACACCAGCAGTGTACAAGTCCCTCAACCAGGTCTAAAGCCCCATGTAAGAATTTTCTTCACTCAGGATGAAACAGTCACATCTCACAATTCAAAGACAGACATGATTTTAAACCAAAATTCTTAATTTAAGTAACAGTAATACAAATTGAGAAGTTCTCACCTGAGCTAGAAGATAAATCAAGTATTTTTCGAAAGATTCCTGCACTGTAATTTCTTTCCTATTACAATAAATGGAGCTGCAGATATAACTAATTTCTTATTTTTACAGGTGAAACTTTGTGCTATTTCAAACACTGATTGCATGTTATCTGTACATCAAGACCTAACATTACTATTCTCTGTAGGAAATACCTGATGATGGGAATGGAGGTCAGATCTGCAGGGGTTTGGAGCAGGATTACTCTATTCAATCAAACCTCCATGTCAGAGTGCATCAGTTTATCTTTTGTATAGACATGTAAGCCACACAAAAAATATTTCATTGCACTTTTTTGTGTATCATTTCCATCTTCCAAGTGAAAGTCTAACTACTACATATGAGCAGGATAAAAACTGAAACTAATCAATGTGGCAACCACCTCTATCAGTGTGCGAAAATAGGTTTTCTAGGTCAAAAAATGCCATGCTTTTTATGTCTAATGACTTAGGCCACCTCACAAGCTAAGTATATAATTTGATTCCAATAAGAAGCTCTCCAAGACATAAAATTCTCATTACTATCCTTGCAGGGCTCTGAGCCATTGCACTTTCACAACATGGCATTTTTATATATTGACAAGCTGTCACTAGCATTGAATGTATTACCCCAGTGGACTCCAGGCAGGAGGAAACAGGTAATTGCAATGGGAAAATGCAGTTTGGAAGGTGAAAGCAGAGGTGTCTTCTTCATTTAGGTGATTCCTGTCGAATCAGCTCAGCAGTTTGGGTTGCCATGAATAAGGGACAGGTCTTCCACACAGTGATACACTCAAATTGAGTTTGAACTGCTTAGGGAAGAGGGTGAGAAGGTGCCACCTCCTAGTTAAGACTACATGATTTAGGACTGTCACTATGCTATGTCAGCCAATCAGTCCCAGTAAAAGAAAGACAAATCCTAAATACATAACAAACATACTAAGCATATGCTATAAATATATCACTACTTATCCTAAAACTGACCTACGACTATGACGACAGGCACACAACATGCAAGCATATGCAGTTATTTTTACCTTGGCATGATTATAAATATCCACGCAGTTTTCTGTATTAATGCTCTTTGCACAAATGATCTCACAGTGTCGTTGTAAAGCTTCAAGCTGGAAAAATTTAGCAGCAGAGAGAAGCTAAAAAAAAACCAAAAGACACAGAAAATAGTCAAAAACTGCTGAGTGATACAGAATCAGAGTTTGATTATACTTTTTTCTCTGCCCCTGCTTCAGTTAGCATGAAACTACTGACAAAAATCAGAATGAGAAGATTGCTTGGCTCCTTCAACATTTTGCAGCCCCTGTAGATCACACTATGTGAAGCTGTATGTACACAGAGAGACCACCACAGATTCACATGCTGACTTCAGAATGGGGTGAAGGGAGATGGGGTGTATGAGAAAAAGGAAATAGCACCTTGAAGAATATTTTGTCACTTTGCAAACATGACTCTGCAAGGAGGAACTTGTAATTACCTTCCCAAAAACCAAGGTTTCACTTCAACCATTCCCCAAGATCTGGCTGAAAGCACCTGGGCTGGATATGGGGATGTCAGCAGAAGGGTCAGGACAGAGGGTACAGAGGAATTCAAACCAGATGATGATGACCACCCTGGGCAGCCTTCACAATCTAGAGGCAATAAACCTCAAATCTGTAACCTTAGCAGGCTCAATGAAATGGAAACAGACCTCCATATGCTCCTTGTTGAGCAGCTGTAAGGTGGTGTTTAGGCCACGGATGCTGAAACACTGTTGAACTCCACATTACTCCGAGGAGCGAGGGATACAAAGCAAGGGTGGGAAGCAGCTCGGTGTGAGGCACTGCCCACTGAACATCCATGTTTGTCACCTGTCTATCACTGCCCTACCTGGGCTCTCCTGACACCAGCACTTAAGCTGACCCCCCCTCTTTGGCCTTTCATACCCCCTAATGGTTATACTATCTGGACAGGACTGCCTTGGGATCTCTGCACACCAGTGGGCTGAAAACAGCTTACATTTTGAGTTCTGCAACTGATTTCAGCCGTGCTAAGATTTCCTCTATTGCCCCTATTCCATTATTTTACAGCAGGGAAAAGGCACTTCATTTTATGTCTTTTCATGTTAGGTCATTGGCTCTGGTTCTCTGTTCAGCCTTAGAAAGTTCTTCATTGCTTCACACTCAGCCAGACCTTAGGCCAAGCTGTTCAGGTGTTTAAATAGCATTTATTCAGGTATTCAGGCCCCTATACAGCCCTTATTGTCTACGACTGCATGATAAAAAGCTCTCCTGTGAATCCCAAAGGGGCTCTCATGCTGCCAGTTGGAAGCACTGGGGAACAAACAAAACCCTGAAACTTCCATGACATTATTCTGACTTCTCCTATGCAGTCTGCTCAAGCTCTGCTTTAATACCATAAATAAATCCAAGTGCTGGAAATCTGCAGTGCTGATGTGATAGCAGCCAGCTGGCCCCAATTATGAATTGCAGCAAAGATTTCTGTGGAGTATTTCTGGTGCTTCTTGTTATCATATTTGTAATAAGGCAAGTTGCTAAATGCAGTTTTGAAAGATAAAGCCAAATCCTATTCCAGCTGCCTCTGTGGCTCAAGCAGTCATGTGTTGGTTTGTAATTACTTTAAACTGTGAAGAACCGTGGCCACATCTATTATCAGCAGATCAATCAATCAGACATACGTTCTCAAGTCACAGAAATTTTGAGATGTCACAAAAGTAGAGCAAGCTGCCAGCTGAACTGCAGCATAGGATTTTTAACAGCCTAGGTGATAACACACACATCTCTATTATAAAGCTGCTGCATTGCCCAGTCTAAGACTCCTTATTTCAGAAAAGGTTAGAAATTCAAGAGTTATTTCAAAACTATGAGTGAACTAGAGAATTAGTGAACTTTTCCTATATAGCTCAGAAAGTCAGTGTGGGTATGCTTAGTTAGAAAACCACTGCCTGCACTGGAGAGGGATAATTTCATTCCTGACCAGTTCCATCCTCTGGTTGCCAGACAGCAGTGTCACAGGGAGAGACTAATATAGGCAACAATAAAACAGCAACAGGACACGAGGAAATGGAATGAAACTGCCAGGGGAAGTGCAGATTCAGGAAAAGGTTCTCCACTGAGAGCATGGTCAGTCATGGAACAGGCTCCTCAGGGAAGTGGCCATGGCACCAAGCCTGCCAGGGTTCAATGTGCATCTGGATGGTTTAGTTTTACACAGTCCTGCAAGGAGCAGGGAGTTGGACTTGATGATCCTTATGGGTCCCTTGCAACTTGAGATATTCTGTGACTCTGTCTGTGATCATGGTGGCAGACAGTACACTGATGATTACCAGCTGTTTAAGTAGCTCTGATTTTACTATTTATTGACCTGCATTCACATAATTCTGTGACTGTCAACAGGAAAACTCCCTGAATGATTATCAAGAATTTGCTCAAATATCCCTTAGCTCTATATAGTTGGAGGGGTTTGGCTGATCATAGCTGCCAATGACAGCACATGGCATTTGGAAGAGGATGAATTAACATCCATACAGGCTGTGATTAGATGGCTACACTGAAGGTTCAGTCAGCTCCAGCTGGCTTAGTTTGCCTTTTGTGAAAGGCCACAACAGCACCTGGATGTTTTACATCTGGGGACAAAGTGTCTGTATCTCAGGGAGCAGATTTTGATTTTACTCAGAAAATTGTCACATGATTGAAACGGAACTGAACTGTGACTCTGCTGGGATTTCTCTCACGGTTAAAATCATGTGAACACCCAAGAATTCTCCCATGTGAGGAACCAAACTGGATGTTTTTAATGCTTCCGAGATAGATATGAACATGCAAGTCTGAGTTAATAAACCAAAAGTAGAGTGTGGCAGAGGGAATCTGACTGGCCTAGCTGGAGCAGAGCACCTCATCTATCAGGTGGAGACAGAGCGAGGATGGAACACTGTGCTGCTGGGAATTGCTTCCAGATTTTGGTAACACCAGCTTTGCCTCTACCTAGATATTTTTCTTTCAGATACTTTTTCATTTGATAATCATAATTTTTCTACTCTTTTTTCTCTGACAGTCAACTTCATACTGGCAAAAGTAATCCTAATGGGTGACCAGCAAAGCAAGAGACCAAGTGTCTCCTGCAGGACTACAGAGAGCCTGGGCATTCCAGGTGAGGCACTGCTGGCTCCTACAGGAGTGCTCATGTCTTGCCCAATGGCCGTGTGCCCTTGGGTGAATGCTACACAGATCACTTAGCATTGCTCTCACTGCAATTAAGATAAATGTCTCTTACCTCCATAATTTCATTATTTTTAATCAGGAGTGACTCTGCACCTCCGTAATAAAGATACTGCATAACCAGCTGTAATGAAAGAAAAGTAGTGTTTATAAAAAGCAGTCCAAGACATCAGGGAACAGTGGATGATGTAAAAACTGCAGGCAATACCCAAGGATCTCCCAACACTACCAAGGATTTATAGATAAAACTGGCTCAAGCCTCCTGATTTCAAGATACAATTGGTTACTCTCTCTGCAAAGTTCAATGTTTCCTTTTCACAGGTCATGTAACGTCTCAGCCCTGATCTTCAAATTGCCTGGACTTTCTGGTGAGCTCCAAACAGTTTTCAGGAAACTGATTAATTAATTCTGAATTTTCAGTGTATTTCCCAGTATGTTAAGTACATCACTGATTCAGGCAAATATAGCACATAAAAGGGTTACTCCTTTATTCCTTCCCAGGCTATGGCATCCCCACCTTCATCCAGCTGTGTGTGGGCATGCATGGATGATGAGAAAGAGAGGGGGAGGCTTTGCACTGTAATACAAGCCCTCTGCAGGAGCTTCCAGCAAGCCTTATTGTAGGCAAGTGGGAATTGTTTGCAGTGGTAACAATTGCTACATGGAAGTGTCTGAGCTTCGACTCAGCTAAAGGGAAGCATACACATGTATGTAAACACTAAAGGCATGGACAACAAGTGTTTTCTCTGTGTTTTCGTGGCAAAAAATTGATTGGAAAATACTGTTAAGAAAGGGAATGAACTGTGTCTCTTCCAAGCCTGTCCATTAAGCACAGAAAGAGCCAACTACAGAAACAAGAATCATGTGCTTTACCTTGACATGCACGGCTTTGTGTGCATAGCCCATGTAAGTGAAATGCATGTTATTGTACCCACTCAGGCACAACATCTGCCATCAATAGCACTCTGCAGCTCAGTGTACCAAGGCAGACGAAGCCTGTGCTCCTGAAACCACTACTCTGAGCTCTGTGTTTATCAGACACGTATGTACCAATTTGGACATGGCATGTACAATGTTCCTCTTACAAGTTCCATTCAAATTCAATGTGAGAACTGGCTTTACCTGAAAGATGGGGTACTTCACATAGTTGATCTCAATACAAGTACTATCAGATGAGGGCTTGCTAGACAGCAATGCTTTAAACCTAAATAAAAAGGAGCAAAATTGAATAACCAGCCCAATTTTCTCTGTGAAAAAGTATGGCAAAAACAGTACAAAAGTGCAGTGGAAGGATGGCATCATCTCTTGCAAAAACAGTACACTGAAATGAATGGATTTGTCACAAAAAGCATCAAAATTTAGACACTGACATAAAGTTCAAAGCAAAAGGAAGAAGTTTCAGTCTAGGAGATTTCAATTTGAAAGTTTTGAAAAATGCACCTAATGTAACAATAGAATAAAATGTACATTGGAAATTCAGATTCCGTAACGATGCATATTACAAAACCTTTTTTTTTTTTCCTTGGAGGCAACATGATCTTTTAGAAAGATCTGCAACACTTAAACCCTGCACATTTTCCTTTTTTGAAGGAAATAAATTTTGGCCTATGTCCATTATGCTGCTTTAAAAAATATTTTGGAACAAACTATTAAAACAACTACACTAAGACTTTTAATTCCTCTATGCAGGCTCAATACAATTGTGTAAGAAGAGGCAAGAGAGAAAACTGGCTGGGTTGCTGTTCCCTGATTATCAAAACCGGAAATTCAGACAAAAGTTTGAAGAAAGAAATGTATTTGAAGTTAATAATTGCAGATTTATGTGAGATGTATACATATGTAACAATCTACTTCTCAAAACCAGATATTCTCACTGATTAGAAGTTGAAAATGGGAAATGTGCTGCCAGAAACATCTGCTTTGTACTTCCTGTCTTTGATAATTCAGCTGACCTTCCAAGAGTAGTTCAAAGCTCAGCTTATCTATCAGGACCAGCATTTGCTGAATGGTAACCTTCTCCATATCATGACTGCATCTTGTTAATTAAAATATGGGTATAACAATTTATTTGCTTTCACTAGTGTCAAACTCGATTATGAACACAGTTTAGTAGGCTTAAAGCTGGGGTTTGGAACATACTTGTACATCTATGAAGAAGCTCTAAACCAATATATCAATTTCTTAATTGAAGGCAGGGTCAGATACTGCAGTTGCTTCATGCAAATCTCTTTACTCAGTGCTGTGGGTTGGCAGCACAGCTAGCACCAATTCTTACACAGCTCAAATTATCCCAACTCAGTGGTTTGTCCTTGCCACATCTTGAAAAAAGCTTTTACAGAGGGGCAGCTAAATTTCTTTAAGAAGCACACCTTTAGTTACAGAGTTTCATACAAATAAGGTTTGTGAGCCACTTGAGAGCCAGGTTGAGCTGGGTAACCTGCATTCAGCCTTCTGAGCACAAGGAACAGGCTGTAAGTACTGCCCTTGGATACTGTCAAATGCTGTCAACAAGTTGTGTGATAGTAGCTTGTTTTTCGTGCCTAAACTGATGCAAGGCAGGATTTAGGCACTCACAGGATAAACTGTTATTAAGGATCAAAATATTAAGACTCCTGTATGATTGAGAGCTGGACACAGCAGCGAGCTCCATGCAAATGTGCCTTAGCAGAATGAAGTCAGATGCATGGCCAGAAGCATGAATCACTTACTCTGGGTGGAAATCTAGTGATAGGAACACTTCTTAAATGTGTGGCAGATCAACCAGAAAAAAACTATGGAGAAACTCTGCTTAGGAAAAACTGAAGATTGGGCCACTAGCCTTCAAAGAATTTTAACAGCAGCAAAACAAACAAAAACCCTCCACAAAAGCACAAAATCAAATTCTACTTTTCTTTAAAAAAGAGAAATGCATCTATATTTTACCTTGGAGATGCAGTAAATAGCAACACTCGATGTGCATAAAATGGTCTTCCTTCCACCAGAAATGTAACATCTGACATCTCTTTATTGTTAAGAAAATGGGGATCTAGAATCACAAAAAGAAGGAAATAAAAAAGCCTGTAACTTGAATTTGTAAGAGGTCATGAACATACTGAATATTTTCCTGTTTTGACAGAAGAAGACAATAGAATAGAAGGATATTGTTTCTAATGAGTAAAGCCTATAAAGCTATTTTGGACGCCCTGAGATAGAAGCCCCTCAGACAACTACATGGAGTTCAGACAAAGGGAATTCAAAGCTTTGAAGTCCATGGTGACCTTTGCTGAGATGACAGCGAGTCATCCACACTGTGTGCAGCTGGCACAGCCTCCCAGCTCTGCTACCCAATGCAAACTGCAGCTGAGCAGATGCTGGAGGGCACTATGCTCATTTATATCCCATTACGTCCCTCTCCCTGTGCAAGGAAGTCTTCATGCCAAGGCAAGAGGGACCTGGAAAATTATTTAGGTCTTCTCTCAGTCCCATTAAAACACCCTGGGCTCTGTCAGCCTGGCTGGGAGGCCTGTGCTGCTGCAGCATCACCTGCAGCCAGACACACCGGTCTGAGATCTGCACGGACACTTGGCTCCAGGCCCAAGACTTGGAGCCCAGCCTAATTAGCAACACAGACAAATCCTTGCAGATTTACAGTCCCACTTTAACACACTTGATGACCCTCCCGATTTCAGCGGGAGTTTCAGGTCAGGCTGAGATTGGCACCCTTCTTTTTTCTAGTTCTGTCTTTCAAATTCAGATTTTTCTCTGACTTGTGGCCCCCTCAAGCACCTGGCCATCAATACAGAGACTTCCCACAGCTCTCCCTGGAGAACCACTAAGTATCTTCAAGTCACACTTACCCAGGCGGGAGGTCTGCTTGCGCTTAATTTCAACCAGCTTTGGAATTGGGTAGGGTCCATAGCAATGAGTGAAAATGACAGAGAGCTGCTGGCTGATCACTTCATTCTAAGCAAAAGAAAACAAATAAATGCAATGTAAGCTTAGTATGCCATATTAAAAAAAAAGTGCAAAGGACATGTTATGCTGTTCTCAAGAGCTGCTTGTTTTGAAGGTGAAAAATGTGATTGCTGAAGCTTTATTAAAAATCAGAGCTTAGGATTATCAGCACTTGTTAGAAACTGCAGTTCTCATTTACTTGATTGCTACATTTCCTGTAGGAATCATTTAAAAAGAAGAAGTTTTCTCCTTGGACGAGAAGTCTTATTTTCCTACCAAACTCCATTAGCACCATCCTCTCTGCAAAAACAAAGTTCCTTTACAATAGTGATTTCATTTTATTTGCAGACTTGCTGTACTGGAAAATGGTCACTGATCACGTTTCAGAAAACCAGAGCTACAGACAGACACAGCTTCACAGCCCAGATACATTTGTAGGTCCATCTCACAGCAGTCACACAAACAGCCCCCTCCCTTACAGAGTGACTGAAGCATCACAGCCTGCCACTCATTCAACCCCAAATGTTTCATTACCATGCTCTTACACCACTGGCACCAGCATGGGCACCACTGTCCTGAGGAAGCCACCAGACCTTCACAAAACCAGGTCTGGTCCCTGGCCTTACCCATTTCTGCCCAAAGTCTGTGGGCAAGGCACCCACAGGATGCTTTCCTAAGCACCTTGAGGTATTTGTATACCTAAGCTGCAAGGGTAGTGAAATGGATTTAATGCTTAACTACCTAAGTCCCAGATGAAAGCAGGATTTAAAAGCTTTGGCAAATTTTATCCCACGCTTTGCTGAGAGCCGGAGCAAGTCTAGACAAGTTCAGGGGTGCCACACTGTTCATTCATGATGACATCTTTCAACTGCCCTGTTTGGTGGTGATTCCATTCCACACCAGGAAACTCTGAAAAGGCCAGACACTTAGATATGAGAGGGTCAAAGGCCAAGGACATAAGCAAGTGAGGGACAAAAAAAAAAAATACCATAAGATAAAAATTTGAGGAGTATAGGTATTATACTAAAAATACCTCCAGGCTTTAGGAGCAGAAATTGAAGCTTTCCTTGCTCTCAGCACATTTCATTGGTGCTCCTTAAATCCCACGAGGGACAAGGAGGAGTGGCAGAGATGCTGTAATGACTCCCTTACTGAATCTAATCAAATAGGGTGGGAAAGGGTAGAGCTGTTCCCTCACAGGCACATGCTGATGTCAAAGGAAATTACACGCACTCACCCGCAGGCAGGAGTTGGCTCCTATTACTACGTCAGATGTAGCAGTGAAAGAAATGCTAATATAAGAGAAATACTGATACTAAGAGACACCATTTAGCACGGCACAGGGACCAGCCCTCAGAGAGGGGCTCACTGCTGTGGCTCTGAGACAAGGAGGACGTCTCACCCCAGGAGCACCACACTGTTCAGTATCCTCCTGCTGGAGCTCTGCAAAGTGCTTCACAAAGGGAGTGAATCACAGGGTGAACAGAAAAGGAAGATTTAAGGCCAGATTTAAAGAAGGAAGTGACTCAGCTGCTGGGAGGGCTGGAAGGGAAAGCTTTAGACAGGCAGGGCAGAAAGAGCAATTTCTTCTCTGCTGGGAAGGGCTGTGCCGAAGCACCACATTCGACTGAGTCAGCCAGGGAGGAGTGAGTCCAGGGGGATGCTGATTACCAGCAGGGCAGCTCCCGTCAGATGTGGCAGATGTTAAGAAGTCAATAAATACAACAATGGGGGCAATTCCATGGTTAGAGCAAAGGGAAGCTTGTCAAGAGGAGAGGCATAATTGGAAGAGCAATGGTCTGCCTTTACCTGCAGTGAATAAAAGCAAGAGTAACTGCACTAAAGAGGAGAGCTCCTGGCAGCTCCCTCTTGAATCTGCCAGGGGGTGCAGGTCCTGTCTGTGTCGCTGAGGTTTTAGTGGGTTCCATGAACTCATCAGTCCCAGCCACAGCTGTGCCTAAGCAAGCTTTTTAAGAACACACACATGCATCAATAAAGGCAATGCACGTTGCCCTTCCAGGGTGCCTGCGGGAACGCGCTGGTGGAAAATCTGGGTATTGACTTCTCAGTGCCCCACTGGGAGCTGGAGGCCTTACTCACCAGTCCCAACCACAGCACCACACAGCAGGACATGCAGGTGCACCGAGACCAGGGAAGAAGAGGCCAAACCCAGTTATGCAGGTGGGAGAAGAGGATCCCTGCTCGTAACTCCAACCCATGTGACAAACCAGTCACGCATGCAGACAATCCCATGGGAGCCTGCCTACACAGGTGAGGTGCTGCCAGCTCCCCAGGTCACCAACGGGGCACTAACCCTGTGCTGTGCACATACAAGCCCATTAAAAAGCCAACTTGTCTATAAGCCTGTGAAAAGAGTGGTGTAAATGAAGCTTTAATTAGCTCAAGATGTGATACATTCACATAAGAGATGCTTAAAAACCCCAAGACATGGAACAGAGATGGGACAAAGATAAGAGAGGCCTTAGGATAGGCACATCAAAGAAAGCATGGCCATCAGACAGACAGTGGCTTCAGACCTCCAGTGCAGAACACTGATCTCATTTGGCAGAGAGGAGGTTGAAGACCTTTGGCTTCTGTGGATAACAGTAAATACTTATATCTCATACCATCCAAAGGCCAAAAAATGTGCTCGGCAAGGAAGCTGAAGTATGTGCTCACTTAGAGTCATGGCTAACAGGCAGCAGCAAGGAAGGGGAGTGGTAAGCTATTACAGCACACCAAGTTTGCTCCCCACACCCCCGGCACACAGCCAAGTTCACAGGGCCATGGCCCTGGATCTGCTCCCCACAGAGTCTCTGCTGGCTTTTACCAATACACCAGGCAGAAGCAGGAGAGAGAAAAGGGATGCTTTGCTTACAACTGGATACCTGGGGGAAAAACTGGCTTTTTAAAGCCAAATTCTGTTCTTGGAGCAGGCTGAACTGGACTGCCTGTGAAGTAACTGGGAACAACTGCAAAAGTCCTTGACCTGGGTCACCAGAGTTGCTCTGGGAGAGAGGCGGATGTGCCCAGCCTATTCAACCTTTCCCTTCACACAGTGCCCAAACTGGGATGCTCAGAAGCTCCCATTTAAGCACTGAGATGGATAATTTTTCCCTGTTTATCCTATCATCCTATCAACCTAACTGTGAAAGCCCAGCTGTAAGAGCTCCCTGCAGCAGTTGTGGGCGGCAATATTAACACTGGAGAAGCAAACCAGAGTTTGTTTTCTTGCTACAGTTTGATGTTGGAAAACATTGTGCCAGGCTATGTGAGGCTGACATCTGGAGTGAGGCCAGCTTCCTCTTAGACACGGGCGTTCACCTGCAGTCAAAGGGAGCCGATGTGCATCTTTTTCTGTGGGAGGGGGAAGAAAGCTTGGCATAGGATATAATAAAAATATTTACCTAGCCATGGGGTAGTTTACAGATAGGCAAGAGAGAACAGGGAACAACAGTGAGTCTTCTGAGAGAGATGGTGCTTCCAGCAGGGAGCTCGTTGGTGAGCAAGCAACTTTGCTTTGTAGATACAAGCAGTCTCCTGACTTAAAAGCATTCTTCAGCAGAGATCTAAAGGAATTCCCCACTCCTGGTGAATGCACTTGAACTGTGAGGGGAATTCATAAACTCTTTTGAAGCAAAAGTTAAGGCTTTCAAGTTGTTGGACCAGAGATGACTAGCTGACTGATCTGAAAAGAGGTGAAGACCTGGGTGGGGAGTTCAGGGATATTTTTTCCTGAATGTCCACCTGATGAAGGTCTATGGCAGGATTGAGGAAAGTCTCCTTTAGACTTCAGCACACACCCTGGGAAAGCTAGCTTCATTCCAGATTACCCACTTCAACCCAGCATAGCTGCTCTGAGATGAGGTCCTACGAGGTACTGGACACAGTTGGGAAATACACAGCCAGTTTTCTCCAGTACCTATGCAAGATATGTGTCTATACTCCAAACTCTCCAGGGTAAAACACATGACTGCTCAAATCCCAGTGCTTAGTTCTGCTTACAGGCCTAGAGATACCCTACCACCTCCTCATGGCTGCCCTCTACAGTGGCAACAAGTTAGGCTGCTTTTCTTTATCTCTGAAGCCCCATGCACTACTTTGGGTTTCCCTTCTGCTGATGTTATCCTCACCAGCTCAGCTCCATTAATGCCAGTTTAACCTAAGTCTGCCAGGGCCTCACATTCCTCTGCCTCAAAGCCCCAAAACCAACAGCTCACTACATTAAGGCAGAAAAGTAACACACTTATTCTTCTGGGGCCTGTAACTGCACATCTCCCCAGCAAGCTGAGAAATCACACTGCTCAGGGACAGGTGCACTGGCAAAGGTATTGTTTCTCTCTCCCTGGTCCTGAGGATGCTGGGGAGACCCAGTTCTGTGCTAAATGCAGAGTGGCAGAAGTGCTGTTTCTAGTCACACATCTCGCATGTGGCCCCCAGCAGCTGTTCCAGCAGTGGTAGAATCTCAGGATACCCGGAGCCCATTGGAGACTCATCCATGACATGCTGGGATACCCTTTAATTAGTCCTCTATTTATGCTCCCCTTCCCAGAAAGAGAAGATAAAGTGAGAAGGAACAGAGAGGGCTTTTTGCAGAACCCCAGCCCTGAATACTCAAACTTTGAGTCTTTCTTTGCTGTTTCAGAACTTTTTCCATCCTTGCTTTTAGGTGTTTCTACTACAGTCCTCATGCATAATTCACTCTTGCCAACTGCCTCAAAATTGATTAAATGCCACTTTAGAGGGTCGCTCCTAGATGGTTAAGCAGCATACACGTAATTAATATTAGTCAACAGCTGGAAAGGGAGGGGAGCCCCAGAGGTTGGAGGTACAGTTAGAGGCAGTAACAAACTGGGTTTTGTTAGTGCTGGGCTCAAGGCCTTTCACTGCAAACACAAACGGAAAAGAATTAATCACAGGTAAGGCACAAATGGACCCTTCCGTTGGCATCTGGGAAAGCTGCCAAGCCTCCCTTTCAAAAGGCTCTTTTTATCACAGCTGTACATTGTATGTAAAAAGCTCAGATCCCCAGGCACAGTCTAATCCCTGGGTGAGAGCCCAGAAAAGGGCAGGTGTCACATCCATGGCATTTATTTATTGTAAATGAAGAAACGGCTCCTGCCTCTGGCAGAAAAGTATTTTAGAAGGTAGCAGAGGGTAGGGGGGGGGAAAAAAAAGCAAACCTGAGTTAGTATGAAGATGAATCTGTGTTATGAAATCACGAGATGGGGTTAACAGTCTGTTATAAACGTGCCACTCAGTACCTGGCATTTGCATCTCACACGGGGAATGCACCACGGACATGTGTGGATAACCCGTGTCCTGGTTACTCTGAACTGTTTAGACACAGAAGTACTACAAGTGACAACAGGCAACATTACAGACCACTGCAATTACTGGAGAACAGTGAAACCTGCCTTACAAAATCACTCCAAGTCCCAACCAAAACATCAATCACCAAGTGCTGGCTGGGCACTAGATGCCCCACATAAGGGCATCAGCCATTCCATGGAACTCTTTAGCATCTTGGGATGTCTTCAGGGTTATTTTTAGTGCAGGTTTTGGTGTGTGTCTCCTCTGTGGAAAGTCCCCATTTTCCTTCAGCTGAAGTATTTCAGTCATCAGTCAAAATATTCCATTTTCAGGGGTTAATTTTTTCAAGAAAGGTAAGATACTATGTGGGAAACAAATATTCTAATGAAATCTATCATTACAGTAAAACCTCGATTTTCTGCTGAAAAGCAGTTTAGCAAGGAATTAAAATTTTGCCCAGTGAAGAGGAGTCTTTCCCGATCATCTCCAGGCAAGAGAAACATGCACAGCACTCTCCCAAGGGAGCGCTTTCCCCTGCGAGATGATTATGACACAGTACCTGACCCAGTGCAGGGTTCGCCTCTCCTCTCTACCCTTAGCCTTTCCTGCAGAACAGCGCAGTCTGGCTTCATACAACAAAACACAGCTTCACCCAAGCCCATCTCAAACATTCATTTCAGCCCATCATGAAGCAGTGGGAAAAAAAGGGTAATTTTCTAGCTCCTTCATCTTTCTAGGGCACCTGCAGTCCTCGAGGGAACACTGATGTTTGCTGACCCCCATGCCCAGACTCTGTAAAACGGAAGCATGAGCTCAGTCTGTTGCCATTCTCTGAGGAGTCTCTTCCAACCTTTATAGAGGAATCAAATCCAGAAAACCCACAGCAACAGAGAAGCAGAATGCTCATCTCAAGCTTCAGCTTCTGAATGTTTTTCTGCAACGCAACAGGCAGGTGTTTCAGTCTTTCCTGCTGCTTTCTGTTTGCTGGAGATGTGAAAATATTTTTTCAATAGTTACTGCATCTGTGACAGAGGCTACATGGTGCTATTTCTGAAAAGATGTATTAAAAAAAACACCCCAAAACTTTACTTTCTAAGAGATTTTGGATTCCAAGTAGCTAAGTTACTGCTGAAAGAGTACTTTAGCTTTTAAGCTATATAGGTTTCCCAAGATACCCACGTGCCTGAATACTTTTGGAATTTTAAAACTGGTTATTGTTCTGAATTGTTATTTGTTCTCAGTAACTGTCAACACCAGCCTGGTGGCTCTTATTCAAACATCACAGCCTTCCAAAAGAGCCTATGCACTCCTGCACGTTTCTTCAGCTGCCTATAGGTGCATTTGTAGAGGTTGGAAAACTCTGCAGGAATTTTAAATTCTGAGGAAACATCTTTGCAAAGTAGTTTCCTGCATCTTTCAACAAGCCTGGTTGCACAGTGTGATCAACACCTCACTAATGGGCTAAATTTTAAAATAAACCATCTTGGCACTGACAGAAATGGACGGGAAGGATGAAGAGAAAGCTGCAGAAGGCAACAAAGGTATGGCAATGAAGGATCGCTCCTATGACTTCTCAAGCTGATTGTCTCTTGGACAATACAGAAGTAGGAATACATATAGTCCTAAGCCAAGTTTTCCTGGTGTGAAGCACCTCTAGGAGCTTCAGACAATGCCTCAGCATATGTGGACTCACACATGCACCTCAGTGATGCAAGCCCACAAAAGATCCAAAGGAATGGCAAATAGCTCCTTACCTGGACCTACATTATCTTTCCCTATGGGGAAAGGGAAAAAGTTTTAAGAGAGATTATTTGGAATTAAAAGACTGCATATTTTCTCAAAAAATTAGGCCAAGGACAACCGGATGTACACTGCTGTAGGCAGAAAAAGGAGTGGATGAAACTGGCTCATAACCTCATACAACTGGCAACAGTGCTGGCTCATCTACACAGATGGAGCTGGGTGATTTGAATGACAATTCAAGCTTATGCAGAGCTCCAGAGTGGAAACCTAAAACCAACCTCCCTCCAAAGGCCAGATGTGTTTAACTTCCAAGATTGTGGTTTTGAGCCTTTCTTTTCAGGTTGTGGAAATGTCACGATCAAACTGAACAGCTCCAGGATTTTTGAAGACAGAGGACAAAGAAACATCCCTGCACATTCAGTACATTATCCTCAAGAGAATCTCCCTGCAAAAACAGAAGAGCTGACCTGCAAGCCTCACCTCAGGCACTACAAGCCCATAGATCTGGGTGCAGCTTCCACACAGCTCTTTTAAAAGCCTCTCTTTGCGGGGGGTCACCCCTCAAGCATATCCATTCCTCAAGCAGATATGGTCCTCTGACATGGGGCAGGAGGGAAATACAGCTCAGAGCCAAGGTCAAGCAATGCAAACATCAACCTCAGCTGAAGGCAAAGAAGAGCTTTCAGTGAGGAGTTTGGGGGAGTTTTCCCAGACCATGCAGAGCACAACAGAGATACCAACAGGCAGGAATTCAGCTATGTCTTCCTATCCTTCTGCAACAAGACCTCCAGTGTCATCTTAGCTCTTGAGGGATTTGATTCTGCTCTACACAGCAACTAAAGTTTAGCTCAGGGCTGCTCACTCCCAGAAGTTTTCCTCTGGCTTCTGCCTCACACAGCCCTCTACAAACCACTTCTAGCAGGTTGTGTTCGTGTGCTTGCCGGCCAACAAGATTCAACCCATCCCTAAATGGCAGCACCTTTCCTTCCTGTCTGGTGTCCCAAAACCATCACTGTGTCATTCACATTTTTAGTGTTGGAGCTTTCCTGGCTTGAGTTTTGCTTGCTCTTAGGAAAGTGCCTTAAACTGAGATCTCCATGTCTTCTCCACAGATGCTCCTTTCTCCAGAGAACCTTGTGTCTGGTCTTTAGTTTGGTAATGACCCAAGTTCACTGCCAGACAGCAGGAGCCATGGAGGGAGTGATTGCAGAGCAATTCTCTGCCAGTTCTCACAGCTCTGCCTCGCCAGCATGGAAATACTGCCACTTCTCCACTCCCTGAGCAATTCTCAATGGTGCAGCTAACAAAGACATTTAAAGGGATGAAAGGAAATGCAAGAGCTCCATCCTCCTGGAAGCCACCAGGAACTGGGTATCAAACCTTTGTTTGTGCCTTTGGAAGACTTCCTCCAGGGCTTTAGTTCAGCAGCAAACAACTGATGTGCAACCCATACACTGTTCTTCCCCACTTATTTCACAGCTTGACAAAAGGCAATAAAACTGGGGGCTTCAGCTCAGCCAGTTTTGCCTGATTTGCCAAATGTTGTTGCTGTTCTGTGTTACAGAATCAAATTATAGTTTTATTTCTATTGTCAGCATCCTGGCACAAAGATGGGAATGGGAATGGAGTGCCACCCTACAGGACACCATCAGTGCTGGCTGGTGGCAGAGCTCCCACATAAACCCTCACCTCTGTACCCTCCAAAACTAGGCATTTTTAAGACAAAATGGATTTCTCATATCTGACGGTGTTCTTGTAGGTATGGGTTACTTTTTCTTTAATCTGTAGTATTTGGTCTTTTTGGCATGGCCTGGGAACCTGCAAGAACATTTGGTGCAACAGTGCAAAGTAGAAGGTGGAGGCAGAAGGCTTGCTTCTTACCCTGAAATCTGCCCTATGTTTCCATGATATTTCTGGGGAGTTTCTCTTGGAAAATTACTCAAAATTATGAATTGCTGTCTGGCTTATCCAGGTTATCACAGAGCTTCTGCAGCCAGGACTGTTACTGAAAGGCACTGAAAATCTGCCTGTTTAATTACCTCAGTTTCCCTGTTGCTAAAGGGACGATAAGATCTTCTTCCATGTCTCAACTCATTAATATTAGTAAATTGTTCTGAGATTATGGGATAGCTGGAACTATTTATAGGAACACAAAATGCCATTTCTATTAGGTGCAAGTTGCCATGCAATTAAAATATACCGAGCATCACAATATGTAGCAAATGGGACATCTTGTTTTACATCAGCCAAAAACTGCTAAGTGGCTCTGTGCTTCCTAGTTGCTTATTTTATACTTTTTGCCCTGAAAAACTCATTAAGGAAATGTACTGGGCCAGACTGTGATGTTTAGCAAGAGTCATAATCTCTCTCGAAGTTTCCAGCCCACAGGGAAAAGGGTGTCCGTGTGGGCAAATCAAGCTCCTCTCTCCACAGCCCTACAAAATGCAGAGCTTTACAGTTTGCAGTCAAAAGAGAGGGATGTGAACTACAGTTATGGCCCTTCTGCACCTCTTAGAGGCTGTTTCCATTCTGTGGATATACATAAAGAACAATCTCTGCTCTCAGCCCTACCAGAGAATGGGAACAGAAGATCCTTTAAATCTCAGCTTTCCTCAGCTGCCTTCTACAGAGTGACCAGGGAGAACTTTTATTGGCTCATTCTCCCACAAATGAATTTATTTAGATTCCTTCCAAAGGGTTGCATAGAGTCTTTCCTCATTTCTGTCTGGGAGAGCTTTGTGAGAGGCCGTTTGGACAAGACTGCTGTAATAATTCATAACATTTGCAGACAATTTGTAAACCCTTACAGTGTCCCAGAATGATTAATTATTTTTTCTAAGAATATGAAACCCTGTATGAGTGTGTGTTGGTGAATACGCATGAAGACAGGCAGTTCCCCCGGGCCCAGAGGCAGGAATAAAGATCAGCACAGATTTCTTCTTTGTCATGTAGGGGGTTTTGTGATACTTCAGTTGTTTCTCCCCTCCGTATTTTAGGTTTTAAATAAACCCAAAGCAGAAGGTAGCAGTCTTATTTGTTTCCAGGTCTGCTACAATAGACTCTGGAAGACCTATCAAAGGTATAATCTCACGTAAATAATCTTTCAAACCAAATGGCCTTGCTGGTAGTTTCTGGATGAATGTACACTAACCCAAGTGAGTTTAAAACAAGGAATCTACAAATCCTAGGATCTGGAATGATTTCCTAAAACCGATCTCAGATATTCTCCATGAATGCCCACCCAATACAAACTAATTGCAAAAGCAAGGCTTGTGAGAGCAAAAATCAGAACAGGACTCCAGTCCAAGCCCTCTTTTGCAGCAAGATACAAGAAATAAATCTATGTAGCAAGTATGGAACCTTTTAGTATTGCCTCTCCCCTTTCCACATTACTTAGGCTACTGTTTCAGATGCTAACAATTTTTTGCTCTTTGCTGTTACACATAGAGTTGGGTGAGAAATGTTACTTACTTTTCAGTTAAACGACTAGAAGATCACACAAACATGTAAAAAGGAACAGGAAAAAGAATAGCAACCAAATAAGTTTGATGCTTTTCATCACTGAAATTATTTTTCTGGTACAGCAAAGTTGACTGGCCATTCTTTGGGAATGACTAACTGTCAGGGGAACCAGTAGAGAACACACTATGGATTATAACAAGTTTTACATTCTTCACTAGGTAAGACATTTTCCTCTCCTTGCTAGCCCCATGATCATCCTTTTTGCCATTATATTTGCATACCCAATAGTACCTCCTCCAAAAGGTTTTGTTAGTCTGATTTGCCTGGCTAAGAAAATGTCAGCTGAAAGAATAAATCTGAGGAGACTGCAAGTACAAACACTCACACAGAAGATTTAAAAAATTATCCTGTTCTGTGCTTGTACAAACCAGTCTCCCCACAAGTTTAAGAGTCCAAATCCCACATGAAGAGAACAGAAAGTCACGTGAGAGGTTAAAGAAATCCAAAGTAAACATGAATATTAGCTTTGTTGTATGGTCCTGTAAAACAAGCTGGATAAAAGCTACTCTTTGGGTTGGTTTGGTTATCAACATCTCTTGCCATACTGCAGTGACCCTTTTGACTTTAATTTCACCACTATGCATCAGCTTCTGTTGTCTCTCCAGCTTATTGCTAACATCAGTATTAAGCTGTTCTGGAAGAAGTGATCAGCTTGTGTGTTTATAAGCCATGTTTCCACAGTGAGAAAACCCGAGATACATAACACAGATAATGATAATCCCGCGCAGTCTAAACAAGCTTAGGGAGAGCTATGCAACAATAATATTGCAAGCTTTTGTGTCTTGCAGGATGGAAATAAGGCTGATTTCCCTTAAAACACACGATTTATCCTACCTTGCTGGCCTTCAGTATCTCAAACATCAGAGGCAACCCTTGTGTAATAAGCTCCTCCGTGTACTCTTCTTCCTGAATGGACTTGAATTCCTTCAGCAAGCACTGGATGAGGGGTCGTCTGTGCTGCTGGAAGGATGTGCGCAAGGACTCCAGCCACGTGTGGAGTGTCCAGGGAACACCTGCAGATGGAGGACAGAGCTCATTCCCAGCTTCAGGGAAGGACATGCCCTTTCAGGTTTTTTTACCTTTACTCGTGTTAAGATTTTAAGCAAAAACTGCCAAATAACACTAGAAATCAAATTCCTATTTATCCCTAATTAAGAAGGCTGGTGGTTATCAGTATGTCCCAGACCTAATGCACAGAGGCTTTCCACCAAATGCTAAGAGAGGGCTGTGGTCTCTCTGCTCATCTAGCCTTCAGCTTTTCTGCTGAGACTGCCAATTTGTGGTAATTGCTGTGGTGTTCTCTGCTGCAAAAGCCTTTTGGAAACTAAATTTACACTAGATCATTTGTTTGAATGTGGCCCTGGAGAGCCATTAAATGGTAAAACCCCCTGATTTTGGTCACTACCCACCTGGATTCAAACTGGTGGTCTTCAGATTAAAACTTGCTTTAAGTGCTACCCCATGTCCTCTCTCGATCATTAGTATTTTTCCTAAACAGCACTGGGGGAGTTAGGCAGATCAGCCTTTTCAAGTAGATTGTCATGGCAGAGCCACTCTCCAGGAAGTTAAAGGGAACTGCTCTCATGCACTGAGCGAGAAAGCACATAGAGCTAATGTACCTCTGCAGGCATGAGGCTGGAGGTGACCTAGATTCTGCTCTTGCAGAACAGAGTGGAAGGAAACACAAGCCTGGTGTTTGGCAAGTAAAGGTTTTTCCTTCCATTTCAGAAAATGTTCAGTGCCTGGAGAGCACCCCAGCTCCTCCCTCCTCATCTCCAGATCTTCACCTGCTCAGCCCACCCAGCAAGCCATCACTCAGCCCACAGCACACCCCGACCCATGCCACGTGTCCCCAGGGCTGGAGCACCACACCAGGCAGAGGCACACCAGGCAGGTGGGTCTCTCTGAATGCAGATAAATGGGGGTGGCAAATACACAGCCCAGATTGATTTCCCTCTCTGCCACGCAGCTGCCCTCCCCACAGGCAGAAATGACTTCCCAGCAACCTGGTATGATGTTCAAGCCCCTCACTGGCAGAGCTGGCACACCAAGGAGTCAGCTCCCTTCTCCTGCCTTGGGAGGCTCCCAATTCGTGGAAAATAAAAGTTGTTTTAATGGTGGGGCTGCTTTACAGCAGATGGCAAAAGAGGAGCTGTTGGAGGTGGCCCACAGCAGGTGAACACTATCCCAGAGCCTTCCCTATCCTCTGCCATGCACCAGTGCAGATGGCTGTGGGTGGAAACCACTGTGTCCTGCAGAAAACAGCCAGTGGCCCTTGATCTCCCATCATCTTCTGCTTCCAAAAGAGCTGAGTCGGTTTAAGCAACAGCCTGAGAAGAGAGACACGCCTCTTACAGTGGCCCCTCCCTCCCCAGATGAAGACGATCAGGGGCCCCAGGACTGACCTATGCTCCGTATGTCAATGGTGACATCCACGTAGCCGTGCTCGGCGCTGTGGTACATGGCCTCCTTCAGGGCTTTCAGCTTGGCCTTGCTGTTGCGGCTGGCACAGAGCGGAGCTGCCGCCGAGTCGGGCAAGTCCGTCCCTTCAGCCAGGATTTCCTCCAGAGACAGAATATCGCTCTTCTCCTTCTCTGGCTGAGCAAGCAGTTTACGGAAGACGTTCCTGTCAACCACAGCATGGCAGAGAGAGGGAGAGAGGGCAAGAGAGGAGAGGAAAGGGAGAGCAGAGTCAGTGTCTAGGCTTTCATTATCACCAGGGGTATTTGCTGCGACACGGCAAGTTAGGACACTTATCCAGGAAATTACTCCAACTAACAGCAGAACCAGCTGAGAGCAGACCCGAGGCAAGCACAGCTCCTGCTAGCCCACCTGTACTGCCTGGGACACATCTGCAATTGCCGCTGTCATGACAGGAACCGTACAGATGTCACGTGAGTGGTGGCGTCTCATGGGAACAGAGACTTGTGAGCTAAACATGACTCAACACTTCTTCAACAGTCAGGGAAGGGCAAGGTCCTTCTGGACAAGCTCTCAGGACCTCCACCAAGAAGGGTACCTGAGAAGGGAGCTGCCTGGGGCTACTGAAAGCGCCACCACTTGATTAACACTCAAAGCGGTCTGGGAAAGCTAGAGCAGCTAGACATTCAACAAGGCCAGTCAGGGCAGGTTCAAGCACATCTGGGACTGCTCTACAAAGCCACTGATCCAGTTGGGCCATCACACAACAAAGCCCAAACTCAGAGACTTTGTGCCCTCAGGTTCGTACCAGCATAACCTCATCAACCTCAACAGTGTTTCTCTTGGTTCTGCAGCTGTGAGAAGAGAAACCAGGCTGGCTCCCAGCCCGCCTCCCTCATATTCTGATGTGCTCCCTGCATCTGCTCAAGACCCCAGCGTGTCCCAGACAAATTTAGGGCAGAGAGGGAAGGAGGAAGGCGTGTGTATGAATGCTACACAGGTAGGAATACAAGAGCCAGAGTCTGTGACATGGACAGCCAACAGCCAAGCCAAGGAGAGGCCCAGGTCCTCCTCAGGCACATGGCTCCCATTCACACTGGCTGAATGTTAGACTTTAACAACCAAACTGTGCTCTCTGTCCCAGGGACCCCCACAGGCTCCAGATGGGCAGTGTGGTGTGAACCCGCCCTGACATGCCCTTAGCATGTTGTTAGACTGGCAGCTCATCTCTAAGCAAACAGACGGTAGGTACTGTCTCTAACCTGTATCTATGTTCCTCTGGATGGCTACAATCAGAAAAGTAGGAACGTGAAGATCAGAATACTAATTCATTACACTGCAGTCAAATCCTGAGTGTTCCAACATCATGCATGCCAGGTGCTCATGTCATTACTTCTTTTCTTTTTTTTTTTAATTTTATTTTCAAATTTGCAGCATACATACGACATTAAGACACATAGGACTTTAAACACAGATGCAGAAACTCTATTCAATGAAAATTAAGGCTGCAGCAGTACAGACAAGATTCACTCAAACCTGAGAAACATGTCAAGAAATTCAAAAGGAATGTCTTTGGCATTCCTTTTTGCTGTCACATCAGCTGCCATTTAACAACCATTGCAGTGAACACACTATGAGGTATATCCTTTTCTCTTTTTTAACATCAGATATCAAAAAGCATCTTGTACCACCAACTGGTTTAATTCACATGCTAGCAGAAAGCCTTACATCTCTGCTCAGTTGGTGGCATTTTCAATTGTTCATGCAGAAATTTCACCCATTTGCTCAAACTGGATGCCCAGGCAAAAAATAAGCACTTGAAGGATGCCACCAGACTCATTCCCACTCTACCTGTGTCCATGTGCAGCAGCCTGACTGAAAGAATTCATGTCACCTTGTGGAGTCATGGTAATGCCATTCCTGTACATTGTTCCTATCATGGGGTCAGCTCCTCGCTCCAACAGCAAACTGACAAGTTCAAAATTTCCTGCAAGTCAAGAGATGCATTTTTACTTCTTTTAAAATCCAGTATTTGCTCACCTAAACCACAGATCCCAGCTGAGAAACTCTTACAGTGGGAGGAGAAAATCCTTACCAGCAGCTGCTGCCAACTGTAAAGGAGTTTCAGAGTAATTTTCCTCTCCATGCTCCAAGGAACCTTCTACCTTTGCTCCAGCATCCAGCAACAGCTAGAAGGAAAATTCACCATTTAGAGCAACTGGGGGTATCACAGTCTTCAGAGTTCATGAACAGTGACAAATGAGAATCTAATGCTTCTTGTTATCTGCAAACCAGATACAATGGAGACACGTGACATGCAAATTCTGCCCATTGTTTCACAGAGACAAATCCATTCCTTTTTTCGCTCATTTTATGCTGCTGGACACCAGGAGCACTACTGTCCAACTTCAGAGCCAAAAAAGTGTAACCCAGTGGTTTTGAATGAGAAATGGGGTAAGGTCAGTGTTACAAAGTAATGCACTGAAGAATGGAAGAAAATTAGCCCGACAAGCATCCTTCCTTCATGGTCTTCTAGAAGCCCAGCACCATCCAAAAATGGATCAGATTTCAACTGCCTCAGTCTTTTATTTGAGGACATGGCCAGAAGAAAGGCTGTTCTTAAGAACCAATTGCAGCAATGAGTCCAAAAGCTGTGGTCTCCATTGGAATAACAACAATTCTGAAAACACGAGTGGCCAAGGAGAGCAGGATGCAGCCTGTGCTCCAGCTCCTCCTTCGGCCATTTCTGTCTCGAGGCCTTCACAGTTTTGGTGCTTCATTAACTGTGTCATAGACACAGCTGTTTTGAAGAATAAACCTTCTCAACTTTTGAGATGCCAAAGCACTGAACCACCATATCCCACATGACACCTCAGTGGGGAAGGGAGAGTGAGGGCTTCTCCCTCTCTGGAGCAGCACAAGGGCTGTTGTCCACCTCTCTCCCACCACGGCAGTGCTTTTGTGTTTGCTAGAATATTACAGGGTAAGAAAGTGCAATGAATGAATAAACAAACATATAAAACAAGTGGTCAGGAAGGAGCACAAGGAGTTGTCAGACTTTCTTTGGTGCAACTTTGCTTTAAAATTGTCCTATTTAAGCCTCATATTGGTTAAGGTTTGAACACCATATTCACTATATAATAAGTCTATTATATATCAGTACACTCTTGAAGAAGCAGAAGTAACCAATATGAGTATGACAAGAGGATGCTGGTTTGAGATGGATGTAATTAGAACTGAAAAGGAGAAAAAAAAAGAATGAGATGCAGGTAGGGAAATACAATAATACCTGAACTACAGGAATATGTCCATGCAACACAGCAAATGTCAGAGCTGTCCAATGGCGGGTCTCAGGGTGGACGGATGGGTATTTATGAGCAGTACTGACAACCTACAAACAAATTAAAGTTATTTTTTTAAAGAGCTATATGTAACAAAATTCAGCTTGCCTGAAAGCCAGGCATGTGAGGGAGTAAGCGAAATAGAAAACCTGGGAAAGGTACTTTATAAAATGATTGGCTTCATATTTTTCCTGCAAAATTTTTCTCAGTATTAAAACTGTTCATGCTGATTTGACAGCTTGAATTGAGTTCTTACCAAATGAAGTCTTTTACCAACTACTGTAGCTCCATCTAAACCACTGGCCACCAGATTTTTTTGCACAAGGGCAAAACATCCACAGCTGGTTACAACAGCACACACTGGGGAAGCAAGGATGGATCAGGATGCTTACAGCTAAGGACCACTCCCCACTGACTTCTCTAGACCATGTATCAGCAGTCCTGGGCCTTGGGACCGCTCCAGGCCCAGCCAATTTTCTTTGCACTTAAATCAGTATGACTTTTGTCACTGCCATCATGAAAGACACATCACAAGTCCTGCCCTGGAGCTTGCAGGCATCATTCCATGCTCCTCCTCTCTCACCAGAGGAAAAAAAGATGTGCAAAGTGATGGGGCAGAGTGGCACTTTCAGAAATGTTTAAAGAAATCTCCTTTTTAACTGCCTTCTCCTGTCTGATTTGAGTTAAAAGTGCAGGGTGGTGACAGTTAAAAGAGATGCAAACTATACCCTTAGAAAACAAATTGCTATTTGTCAGATTGCTCCTTCCATTTTCTACGCCTTAGTGCCTGGTGCTTCTGATGTAGACATTGGGGAAGATGAATAACCATTCTTTGCTTCAGTTTCCCTGTCTTAGAGAGGGGGGTATTAATATTGATGAGGTTCACAGAGATGGTAAAATCTAATGAACGTTTGCAATGAGACTGCACACTCAGATGGAGTGTGACACTAAAATTCAAAATCTTGTTATTGATCTTCAGAGGAGAACTAAAATCAGAGTAAAAGATGCACTGCCTCTCTGTTTCACCAGCCAGCTATGCTTTCACTACCTTGTCTGAAGTACTTTTATCCATACAGGGGAGCATGACCAGTTATTAAATACTCCGTTCCATTAGCAGCTCGCATTTCCAAGCACCACATGCAGTGTTTTGCCAAAAGCAGCCCCTCAGTCCCAAGGATAGGGATGAGGGAAAAATCTGAAGAGCTCATGCAGATCCCATAGCTTGCCAGAGGAGCAGATCTGCACCAGCACCTGGCTGGCATCACCCAGATTTGGCAAGGAGAGAGCTTAAAGGGCAACAGGAGGAGTGTGTTGGCCTCTGAACAAAGACATAGGGCATCTTAGGGTCTGGGTTTGCTCAGAAGGAAGAGGATGGAGCAGCTCGAGCCTTGGGGTTTAGGGTGTGGAGCAAGAGCAGCAGAGGGTAAGGATGGGCAGGAATGCATCCAGCTCCTCCTCAAGGACAGGTCCCACCACTGTTTGGGGTAGTCCATGGAAAATGGCAAAGAAAATAAAGTCATTTTAACTCCTTTGCTCCTTTTCTTTCTTTCAGTTAGAGTTCTTTCCAGCCGACACAGTGTTTGCAAATGACCTGCGACTGCCCAGGCTTTTAAGGTTGAGATTTGCTGAGCAGCCACAGGTCCCACTGACTAGAGAGCAAACTGCAGCTTCCCAGCACATCTGGAAATGAGTCCATTTCCACTAAAGATGGGCAATCAAAAAGGGAGGTGCCCAGCATTTGAGGCTACTTTTGGAAACATATTTGTGAAGTGAAAGGGGGAAAATTATGCAGGCACCTGACAAAGTATTTATTTTTGCTCATAGTTGATTTGCCTTTTTTTTTGCCATAATTGCCCAATTTGCACAGTTGGTTGTGGTGTGCACAAATCATCTTATAATTGCACGCCATAATTATTCACAGTTCTTGTCCCAAAGTGTTTTCATTTGATTTTAGAGCAAACACTCTACAGTAATGAATTGGGGAGGTTCACATTCCTCACTGGAGCTGTTCTCTCAGATGTCAGCAGTTTCAGGAAGACAAAACTGTTTAAATTTGCATTTGATTCAAGTCTGGAAGATTACTGGAGCAACTGGGAGGACTGCTCCTAATGAAGACTCTTCCTAGGATCCAAATAATGTCATCTCACTGAGCCGCAGACAGGGTTAAAGGAGAGCTCAGTCTCCATGTCCATCCAGTCTTTGGGCTGACCAGGGGCTCAAGCATTCAGTTATTTTCAGCTCTTGAGGGTGGTGTGCTTGAATGTGGGGAACTGAAATCACCAGCTGAGTTCACAACAGTAACAGCTATCAGTCTCCTACAGGTGACATCCATTTCTACTTTAAATTAGACTTTTCAAAGAAGTGGAAAACGTCTGTCTGAAGCAGTGCCTACAATTTGTCAGCTCGCTCAAGTCCAAACAGAACAGATGGAACACAGATAAGTGAAGCAGACAGCTTAATTTACTCATGACCTCGACAAATTGAAACTGGAATCATTAACAAATAATTCTTTCCTGGATTTTCAAACGGCTCTTTAAAATGTACATACCTGCATCGCACAGAGCTGGACCACAATCTGTTTGGTGGACAGATTGTGTAAGTTTGTGATGTGCATTCATCAAAAAGACATTAATATTCTGGAAGCTTCAAGCTCCTCATACAACAATTTTTAGCCCAAGGCTCTTTGTAAAACAAAACAATAGAATCTACATTGCAGTCGGGTGCTGGGGATGCTTACCTGCAACATCCCTATGCATGGAAATGCTTGAGCTTTTGCAGGTTGTCAGATGGATGTTTCTTTTACCCCCTTCATTTAAACTCCGCTGAGATTCAGGAAGTCCTTCCAGTATCATTAGAGCTGTGCCCCATGCTAGTGCTAATGCCTGGATTCATTTGCAGTGTGCAAACACAACTAAATCAATATTACCTGTGGGTTAAGTCCGATGACTTCACCCTTTCTATGCAGTGAATCCCAATGTTAACCTAATGCCATTTGATTTCACTATTCATTTCAAGTGGTCCCATCCAGGATAAAACAGATTTGTTTTCTTTTTAATTCTTAGGATTTTCGCTCTGGTACAGTTTCAGGGGGTAGCTTAAGATGTAAACAAACAACAGAACAAAGATACAACCAACAAAAAGTCCTCACCTCAGCATTCAGATCTGCTCCAGCATCTAGCAGCATCTGCACCATAGCCTCATCACCCCTGACACAAGCATACATCAGTGGAGTCATGCCCTAGTTCATTTTTTGGAGTTAAAAAACAAAGGAATTGACAAATTTAACACAGAACTCTGATTTTTAAAAGCAATTATTCAAGTATATATCATCAAGACTAACAATATGTATTTAATGAAAGCCATTACCTCTGTTACAGACATGCCCCTTAGAGTAGCAAAAGCCAACCGCATTTGTAAAAATCTCAATTTTTGTTCTCACTTGTGTTGACTGCTTGTATTTTTCATGTTATCTTCAGCATGGTGAGTGGAACTAGGCTTGCCAGCCCCACCCCATCCTCATATACTAAACTGAGCATCTTTGGCTTTGGGGCCCCAGCAGAGAAATGTTTTCACCAAAGCAACCATTTATTTCCACTGCTATTTTGAAAAGACAGTAATTCTACTCAGTTTTCTGTGATCACAGTGTCATAAAATCTAACTTTTTTAATTACTGGAAGAGCCTTTAAAACACCTCAAGTTCCTTTTAAGATAGGTAGATCTGAGCACAGCTTTTTCAACATCGATACTGTAAAGGGATGGAAATGTCAACGTTTTGTACAGCACTCCCTAGAAAACAAGGACTTAATTTTAAATGAAATGCCAGACAGCTTTGTTGCAAGTTGCTGGCTCTAGGAAAACATGGTCCTGCTTGGCGAGAAAGTAGATTAAGTGACCCTTCACTATGGAATCACCACAGTGCAATTTGTATTACTCTGAAATACTACAGCTATGGCTGATCACCATTTCCCTTAAGGTAAGGCTTACTGTGGCTGTGGCAATGAATCCAGATGAAACCATGAAAAAAAACCCCATTAAATCTACTGTAAATTGTAATAGCCACAGCTGCTTATTAAATACAGTAAGGGGTGTTGACCAACAGCCACCAGTTGCTTTGCAGTAGATCTCCTGAAGCACACAGATACCTCTGATGTATGTTTATAGACTACCTTGAAGTCCCCCAGTCCATCTGCTGTTTAACCTGTGTGCTGCCATGAAGTGATTTTCAGAGAAACTGGAGGAACCCAGCCTGGCCAGTTACAGAGCCATGACACTGCTCTTCCTAGGAAGAGCCCAGCACCTCTATTTTTGCTGAACTATTTTAGTTTTCTTGTTTGTATGGAGGGCTTACAGTAGGGGGTGCTTATGTATGCAAGGGTTGCTTTTATAGAGACAATATAAATTAAGGTTTGTCCCTGCAAGGTCCTTAGATCCTCCCTGAAACACACTGAGCATTCCACAGGATCCAATCTGCAGTGTGCTCATGGACATGCAGAGTAAGGGAACAGGCACTTGGAGCCTCATACCATTATTAAGGAAAACAAGTCCACCCCAGGCAAGGGGAGTTCTTGGGTGACTTGAAGTTACTTGCAAAGAGAATTTGAAATGACTTCAGAAACAGTCAATGGCAAAACATTTCCTTTGGCAGTCAGCAAACACTACAGGAACAAACAGGACCATGAGAATTACAAAAAATTGTGTTTGTGCCTTGAAACACGAGGATGGGATAGCAGTTTAAAATTAAATACATGTTCCTTCAACTATTTTTTCAATTTGTGTAAGTGGCATCATTGGGTAGTTAAGTCACGTGTTCAGCATAGGGGATCTAATCAGATGTGTAGAACAGAATTTGAAACCCGGGTGCCGGGGCTCCCCCTGCAAGATGCAGCACATGGGCAGCTGTGGAGACGAATCCTGCAGCAACCCAATGCCAAGGGTCTGCCTGGGAACCACACGAGATGTTTTGACCCTGCTGAAGCTGAAGAAGCACTTACCACTGACTAAAAGGGGCCCAGAATGACATGGTGTAGTATCAGGGTTTTAAAGAGTTAATGAGGTTTCTAACCTCCCCTTCCCCTGCACTGCTGCCCCTGCTGCTTCTGCCTCTGCCAGTCCCCCCAGGCTTGCCCAGCAGCTCAGCCTTGCTCAGCACCACTCACAGCCCTCTCTCTGCACGTGGGAGGGATGGGTTTTTAATGAGCCCATCATTACTGTTGGAAGCACACAGAGGAACACAGTAACAGTGTGTATAATCAACACAAAGGGCATTTGGCTTTCGGCAAAACACAAAGTTACTGTCTTTCTTTCAGCCTTGTATCACTTAGGACTCTGTCCTGCAAGATGCAGGATGTCTGATCCCGCAAACCATGTTAAAGTACAGGCTTAACTTTCCCTCAAATAGGATGTAAAAGCATGTGTTCAGAGTTGAGTATATGATTAGGTACTTTGATGAATCAAGCCAGAATGTTCCCGGTTTTCAGCCTGAATGGCAGAGGAAATATGCTGTGAAAAGTTTCCAGATTCAGACTAACTTGAAATAATAATAATTTTAAAGAGTATAATGTGTTAACTTTGGAAAGAGCAGTCTGATACTATTCTTTTGCAGGGAGTTTTGCCCTCTTCTTAAGTTTTTCTCAGATGAATCCACAACATTTGACTCAGACTGAAGCTACTGAACAGAAACGTAACTCACATTCCTGGAACAGCTTTCATCTCAGAAGAACTAAATTTATGAACAGTCCAGCTCCTGTCCCAAGCAACCACCTCAGAGGTGGCAGCCACCTGGCTCCTGCCAAAGACCTCTGGGAACATGCAGTGACAAACTTTCTTCAGGGGCACCAGAAAGGTCAGGGGACTCTACTTCAAAAGGAAATGTTAGTGTCCATGGCCCCACCTCAGTGAGCACCAAATTTCAGCAGACTGCTGCCAGTAGGCAGCTGCAGAGGGCAGGTTTGTCCTCAGACACAACCACCAGCCTCATGCAGGTGTAGCTCCAGGGAAATTTAGGCTCTTCAACTGGTGGATGTTGCCCACAATGACCAATGGAGGGGTAACTGCAGAGATACTTTCACATCTGTAAGGTCGGTTCAAACTGGGCTGAACTCAACTAAAGCTGCAGATCCCGGAGCAGTGTTCAGGGGAAGGATGTTCACTTCACAAAGCCCTGTCTCACACTACTGTTCATGGCATTGAAGCAATTTTAAGCATTCAGATCAACACTAAGCTCTCTTGGAATCTTCTTCTGGCTTCACTTGACTCAGTCACTGTTAAGGAGATTTCAGGGGATGCAGTAGCACTCATGCTGGGTTGCCTTAGCACTGACAAATCAATACAACTCGAAGTGACCTAACTTAGCATAGATGTTCACCTGTCAGTGCTTTAACTCAATGCAAAGTAATGCAGGAAAAGCATTAAGGTCCTGTCTATGTATAGCAGAAAGCTGGAGCTCATTTTCTGTGATAAGCAGACAAAACCTCTATATTTCACAGTTACCTCTTTAAATTTCTATCCCATTACCTGTTCACTCATGCTGTTAATCCCATCCGGCCCCAGCAAGGATATGGCTTGTTTAACCAGATCTGTTCGGCCACAGTTGAGCATCCGAAAACCGAGGTCTTGCTTGAACTTCGCTTCAGTGGCAACTGCATCCAGTTTCCGAGACGCGCAAAAGCAGTCGTCGATTCTGTGGATGTGAGAAACAAACTCCCTCAGAGGACAATCAGAGGACAGACCTTGCTGTCCCCAGGAAAATAATACTTTACCCTATTGCTGAAGGATTTAGGTCATGCACACATCCATTCACCTTTGACCTGTGTGTGCGAGGAAAATGCTGAATGGAAAACGATAACGCAAGCTAATGGAGACTGCCCTTGGTCTATCTTTCACAGGGCAAGTTATACATTTCATTAAAAAAACTGGGCAGAAAAGCACAGCCCGCACTTGGTTTTGTTTTCCTGTTTAAGCAATGCACAATGCATTCTCACCACAAGTTTTCTCTCTGCATGGCAAGGTTATCCAGTTCCCCTGATTTCTGAAAACTTTTGGTGACTTCAGCAAGCTTTGAACCTACATCAAATGGATGTATAATCATTGACAATACAACAAAGAAAAAATAATGTCACTCCAAACTCTTTTAAGGATCTTAATAGCACAGCCCCACTAACAGGGAAGCCTTTTAGGAGCAGAAAATGCTAAGTCATAGAATCCCAGACTGGCACAGGCTGATTGGGATCTCTGGAGGTCATCGGGTCCAATTCCCTTGCTTAAGCAGGGCCACATGTACGTCAGACCACTGTGCAACTGGGGACAAGATAATCTTGCCAGGTAGTCATGGCAAAACAAATCCTTGCTGGCTGGGTCTAACACATGAGATGTCATTCTTTTAAGGTCTTATTCAAAAGATCTCCAAACTGTAAACTGATATCCATTTCAAACAAAAGAAGGCCTAGCAGTTATTTAGACAAGATGTGAATCTACAGTTCCATAGAGAGCCAGGCAATTCAAATCTAATGTTTATCCAACTTGGTTTCATCTTGTTAAAAGACAGGTTTCCTTTTCTTTCATGCTGAGGAGTGTCTGGGGCAGAGGGTGGAGTCCAAATCCACAGTGCTTTCGGTGTGAACTTGGACAAAGGACTGTTTGGAAAAATACCACTTTCATTCTGCAAAAATGCTAGGTCAGAAAATGAGGGGCTATTTATGAAGGAAAACCAAAATAGAGATCAAAAGTGGAAAAGTCAAGCAAACATTAAATATTTGTTTTCTATTTCATATTAAAAAAGCAGCAAATCAAAAGAAAAATATAAACAGCACATCATTATAATTTAAATTTCTTCTTCAAAGTGCTTTATCAGGGCTTTATAAAATATATAACACTGCTTAATATTTAACAGCAGTATGCGACAAATATGCTGTTTATATAGAACCAGTGGTATGTAGCAATAGCTGCCGCTCTTCCTCTTTCAACAGAGGAAGGAAGGTGAGATGGAAAATACAAAGTGTTTTGATCAAAGCTTCTGCAGGTTTGAAACTGGCATGAGAGCTCAGGCTTGCTCTCTGCTGTGCTGGGCCACAACCAACCTGAAGGACAACAGATGTTTGTTGATGCTCATTCTACCTGCTCAGTCTGGGTTTTGACTGCTAAAAAGTTCATGTCCTAAGAATGCAAACAAGGTATGCTTGGAGCATTGTTCCTCAGGGGAACAAGGATGATGTTTCATCACAATGGTATGCTGCAAGATTAATGCACAACACTCAGACACAATAAACACACCACACCAGCAATAACAGATTCTGCACGAGTAACATGCCCACAAGAGAGATGAAGAAAGCAATGCATAACAAGGCTGGGGTTTCTGCAGTAGTTTCTGACCGACTTTAAGAAAAAGCAAAACCAGCAGAGATATGCAGGGCTGAGCTCCCTGACACTGAGATCCACGGGAGCAATTGAGGCTAAACACGTTCACACCATATGGCTCATTTCTGACACAAGAGTTACAGCAACATTTGGTACTTGTTACCCCCATAGCATGAGATGCTGGAGATCATCTGTGCCCTCCTTTAATGCACGGCAAAGATAAAGCATGCTCAGAAGTTAGGTGGTGGGGGTTTCAGTGCATGGAGAGAAAGAGTCTGGACCTCACATCTGCAGCTGGCCATTCCCAGATGACTGTGGGCTCTAAACAAGGTGGTTCCTCAGCAAAGTGCAGCTATGGAAAGTTCTAGACATCCTCTGCAGAGGTGTCTGTCACTATGAATCACTGCCTATGTTAAGTCACTGCTTCATAATTTGTACTGAGGTATATAACCTACACTGAATAAAATGGGTCAAACCCAGTGCTGGCAGAAACAGACAGAGCTTCACTGACGTCAGCCCAGCTCGGTGAATGCAAAATGATAGTTGATGATCTCCTCTTTAAAAAAAAAAGCCAGATTTTGACCTGGGTTGCACACCCACACAAGGGAGGATAGATGAACAAGGCTCTATCTCAACTACCTTGTATGGGATGCCCAGATCTCTACCTGGCATAAGTTCAAAAATTACTCACTACTTCATCAGGAACTCCTCCATGAATTGCCTTTGGTCTCCTAAAAACACAGCAGTTCACTTGCTTACTATAGTCAAGGAAGGGGACTCAAATTCCTGATGATAGTCAGTATCAACAAATTAGCAGTCCTTAGTCAGCTAGGGGGATAAGTGTCTTGGTCCAAGGGCTCCAAGATGCTACAGCTGTAAAAACACTGCAACAATAACATGGATGCAGAAGTGCCTGGGCTGCACAGCAGCTAGGACACCAGCACTGACAAGGTCTGATCCAGACCAAGTACCACAAAACAAGAAATCACAACTTAGTACCACTACCAGTGGTCCACTGACTTTTTATATCCCCAAAAGGACCCATGGTGAGTTACAGCCCCTATTTATGGGACATAGCAAAGGAAACTGTATAGCAAAATTTGATATAGACCACTGCTGGTGCCACCATTTTCATATGTTGACCAATAAAATGCACAGTGATTAAACTGGTCAGAAACAACTGCATGATGCAAAGGAAGGGAACAGAGGATAAGAAGAGAAAGCACAGCAATGTCTCGAAGTCAGAGAGATGAATGAGTTAAGGAAAAGGAGATTTAACAGGTACTGATAAAAAGGAGTGAAGAGGCATCAAAAATGATCAGGAACTACAAGTACAAATAGAAGAACACAGCACCACTTTTAACACTGCAGAAAGCCAACTGGGAAGACAGTGCAGCAGACAGACCGAGCAGATGCATTTCAAAATGAAAACTGAAAAATCGAGAAAACCCCAAACCCATCAAAAATCAAATTTAAGCCACTACAGCACTGCATTTTCTCTTAAGTCCTCTTTCATGCCATTTATTGCATAATGTTGATTCCAAAAGAAGCAGAGGGTGTCTGCTCCATATTACACTGTTCGATCATGAACACCATTCAGAAGCATAAACATTAAAGAATGCAAGATAAAAAAGGAGGAAGGGATTAGACACCCAGACTTGACTTGCTCAAGACTTCTTAATTTTGGACTGAAACAAATACACTAACAAGCTATGAAGAGGTGGGAAAGGGATGGGCAGAAGCTTGGAAAAATAAGGCTGCCAAGGAACAGTTAAGTCAGCTAAATATATATAAGGTCACTTTTTAGAGTTGTGAAACTGTGCCTGCTAAGCAAGGGAAGAGAGCATAAGTGCAAAGAGAGCTGGAAACCTCCCCAGCTGCACAGTCAGTTCAGGGCCCTTTTGCCAAAAAGTCCTGGTGATCTTTCCAAGTCCACAGGAGGCTGACACCAGCCCACCAGCAGGAAGTCCCCTCCAAGGCCATGATGGCCACAATCTACCAGCTGCCAGAGTTCATCCTTTCAGACAGAGTTTCATCCTCATCAGAGATCATCCTTTCCCCAAGATCTTACCCTGCAGAAGAGGTGCATTTCCATCGAAGGGGCAGGGAAGGCTGATGGGAGCAGCAGAAGAACATGGAGGCCAATGCTCTTCTCCTCCTCTTCTGCCTAGGGACAGTTTCAGGATAGCAAGACACCACCACACCAAATGCTGGCTAGGTCAGGTGAACTTTGAGGTCTCCCAGAGGTGATACACTAACAAAGGCAGGACTGACCAACATCCTTTGAGGGTGATACTCTCTCAAAAAAGACAGAATCCATTCTGGATTTCCCTAATTAGCAACCTGTGGGGCTAGGCAGGCTCCCTGGCACCACTACCACTATACACATGCTCCCACTCCCAGAACTGAGAAATAATATGCTTGAATTAATAATATACACTGATCATAGTCCTTGTGCTCAGTAGCAAATCCCTCCCTCTAATTCAGGGGTTTGATCACACAGCCTGTCAACTCTTTAACAGGCCCCTCCCCAGTGTGAATCAAGCAAAGAATTGCCTTTATAAATAAAAGGGAAAATAGAAACAAGTGAAATAAAATCTTGATTTTATATTTGCAGTAAAGCTGTGACCACATTTTTTAACGTATAATGCAATACGATTTTCTCCAAGTCCTCTTTTAATTCCTCACAGATATTGCCTCTACAGCAGTTATCTTCAAGATCATTACAGTGCTGCCACTGCACATAATTAAATTTACTGTGGCTTTATATGGGGAATGCCATGGTAACATTAATTATTTGCAAATGGTCACTGTCAAATGCTGCATGGTGACCATGACGCTCCATCATACCCTGAAATACTCAAACCTCTGAAAGGAGTCAAAGATAATCTTCTTCATTTGTAATGGGTCCTAGCAGTACAGAAAACTATTTTTCTTTTCCCAAACTCACATTACAAAATCATAATGCAGCACTTCTACAGCAGTGGTTTAAACACAAGGGGTTTTTTCTTTTCTCATTTTCACTCAGACTGACTAAGATAAAGCCTGTGCAGATCTTTAATAAGTTACTCATGGGTTGAATACATTTGGGAAAATGGATGATTCAAAGGCAAAAGTGTTTCCATCGTAACTGGTAGACGCAGTTGATTTAAAAGAAATGGACTGCAGACTGTATTGAACAGCAGAACAAACGCTTCCCTTTGCTGACATGAACAGATCATCATCCTGATAGCCAAGCATCAGAACCTTGTTTGTCCACCTGGGACCTGACTACCAGCCCTTTCAATTAAAAGAATGATAATCTACTAATTAAGTCCATCTTTTTACCTCTGTGGAATTTATTCAGTCTGTTCTAAATATGAATGAGGTCTTGAGTCAGAAATTATAGTTCAGCTGGTTGGAAGTCTGGAAGGAGTCATATTTTAGCCAGCAATACACATGCATTTGCAATGCTGAATTTCTTGGGGTCATGGATCACCGTTTTGATCTGGGTTGCACAGCCCATAGCACAAAAGGGTCTTGTTCCTTGCCTGGGGCTCTTCACTGAGACTACAGACACAAACAGAAAGAATAGGAGCAGCAGACAATTTGATTTAAATTTGTAAGCGCTCTTTTTTTCCAATGTGGTGCTTTAAAAAAAGGACTATAATGCTGATATTAATAGAACTGCAATATAAATACTATAGAGAGAGAATTATTTGCATTTTCAGTTTTGGAGAGAGGGAAATATAAGCACAAGCATGTTGATCAAAGTGATGAAGAGCACTACTTTTTAATGCAGACATAGAAGATCTCCATTTACTTTAATCAAGAGCTAAATTAAGAGAAGAAAAACATACTCCAGATATTTATTATCCAACCTCTTATTCTTGTCAACGGTCTGAGAATAAATTGGTTACAAATACTGGAAAATACATTAAAAAAAGTGATGTGACTATCAAATCAAGACCCAAATCTGTATTTCAAAACAGTCTTAATATTCCAGTTCCACGTATATAGGTCAGGAACCATTTCAAAATTGAATCTGAGTTCAGATTTTGAACAAGGACACAGTATCAGAGGGAAATTTCAGTACAGGTTCATCTTTCATATAAATAGATAGCACAGGTCTTCACTAATGAGTGGAAGACAGTATGTTACCTGTATCCTGATTATTATATTCAGGAATGCAATACAGGGACACGTAATAGAATATACTCAGGAATGCAACAAAAGGGACAGAGCATTGGAAACAGCACTAATAATCTTGCTTGCAACGCGAGAAAAAAGGTTTGATCCCTAAAGCTCACGAAAATGGAACTGTATTCTGCCCTAAAAGTGAAGGAGAACATGAGGACCAGTTCCTCCCCCTCAATAATTTTTTTTTATTGCTGTTGTCTTCAAGCAGACGGTTGGCAGGACAGGTTGAGATTCACCTCGGGAAACCCGTGCTCTACCTTTTAAGTAATAAAATCTCCTTCATCTGCTGGCACCATCTGCCCCAAGGAACTGCTGGATTTTGTCAAGTAGCTTCTTTGCTACTGCTCGCATTTTTGTATCTAATTACAGCAATAGCCATGGCTGGTGTTAAAGGATTAGTGAAAATTTGTGGGAAGAATAAGAACATTCAAGAAACCTGGCAATCACCAACCGTCCCTACTTAAAAGTGGCTGTATCTAATTAAACAGCAGAATTTCTTTGCAATTTTATACTCTCTCTCTCCTTCTCCAGAAACTCAGCCCCATACCCAGCACATTTTAAGAGTGAGCAAAGAGCAGTGGAAATATTTTTCTGCCTTCAAATCTCTATTTATTAAAGTCTATTTATATTTTCATGCTCTAGTACAAGCACAAGATTTCCATAAATAAAACATTAAATACAACTCTTCTGCTTTCACTTTCAAGTTAGAATTGCGTATGTGCGGTATAGTATTAGGATGACACAGCAAATGGTAGAGACTTCTCTGAAGGAACAAAATAACACATCTTCCCCTTACATTACTGTATTTCCCCCTTTCCATACTCTTATGAAAACGCTCCAGAATGAGCCCAGGATGCTCTCATGCCAAATAATCTTCACTCTTCAGATTGATAATCCTATTTTCCTAGAGAGCCTTCATTAAGAGGGATCGTCCCAGACAGCAAAGCAGACTTAGGTATTCCCAGGACAAGGCTAATTGGAAATCAGGACTGATTTTCAATTAAAGACAGATTTTCAAAGGCACTCAGACACTGCATTTGCCCAGAGACCTTTCTGGATCACAGCTGTAAATGCAACTGAGCACTGGGTGAGACTGAGAAGGGCGGCAGCTGAGGGGGCATATGGGAGTGGTGGGTTAATAAACGTGGTCCTGTCTTGCAGCACTGCTTGGATATACCTACACTTTCAGTTTGAACTTACTCATGGCTCATTAATATTAACATTCTCCTGTATCAATGCTGCCCTTTAAACAGTATATTTTTCCTTCCATGGTGTTCACTCCTGATGTATTTCTGGAGAAAAGCCACATGTTCTCTCATCACCCACTTTGCCCAGCTGAATGAGCCCCTTTCTTCTAACCTGCCTCCATGAGAACACTTTGTCAAAAATCAAATCACTCCAGCCCATTTCTTTCTACCGGGTCCAAAGTGAATATTTTCTTGACTGGGATACAGGATTTGTGATTCCACAACACTTCCTACCACTTTCATGTGGCACCACCATTTTCCTGCTTCTACTGGAAATGCCTCTCCCAAAGCAGCCTCAAAATGCATTTGCTTCTTTAATGGCTGAAGAAAAATCCACTTTCGTGGTTTACAACCATTCTGAGATTAAATACTGCTCTAAAGCCTTTACCACCACCTTTCCAATACTCTGCTCCCAATATAGTAAATATTATTCTGCATATATAGTGTATATGTTACATATACACTGCAGTATGTATTTTTCTATTTAATCTGCACATGTTTGCCTTCCATTTGTGGAAAACTGCATTTCATCCCATTCCATTTATTTTGTCCCAGCCCTCAAGGTCATCCACTTTTTCCTGGATGACTTCCCAAACTTCCTCTGTCAGGACAATGCCTCTCAGCATCATGGCATCAGCAAATTTTAACTTCATGAGCACACTGCTAAGATTTGTGCCAAAACCCTTTCTGAAAATTAAAAAATACCAGTTTTTAAGAGTGAGAGCTGAAGGGCCCTGCTTGCAACCCCATCTCAGCCAACTCAGCCCTTGCCACTTCTCTTGAAGCCAACCCCAGCTTACTTTCCAATTTCTTTACTTACCCCCATCTTTCTCTGTCTTAATAGCTCCCTGCATGGACTGTATCAAATCCTCACTCAAGTCCAAATAGATGAAATCTACTGAATTTCCTTGGGGTAGAAAATCAGTTATCTTATCAAAAAAGTTATTAGATTAGCCTGGCAAGATCTATCTTTAGAAAATCTGTGTCACATTTTATCCCATTTTTCCCTGAACAACATGTCTTTAATCAGTCTCTGCTTGAAAAAACATTCAAAGGCCTTGCACTAACAGCCTGGAATTTTCCTTGGATCATTTTTCATCCTTTTCAAATGTTGGGCATTACTATTATTAATCCTCAGAGCTATGGCATCACTCCGGGCTTTGTTAAAAATACTTCCCTCTGACCCCCTGATTTTGAGGCAACCTTTTCTCTTTGTTGGGATAGAGGTTATCTGTTCATCCTGATCTGAGTGCATTAAGCTGCATAATTTGCTCTCCTTTTGATTACTGTTTTTCCATTTTCATAACCTTGTTGCTATTTATTTTTCCTATTCCAGCAGGATTTTCTTCCCCAAAATCCAGGACAAAGTATTCACTTCAATTCTTGGGTGATGGCCTCTTGTTGGCACTGATGCACACCTCTCACAGGTGTTCCAGCATCTTTACATCCTCCTGGATCATCATGATCCACTGCCACCAGAAATGAAGCCCCTGACCCTGAAGAAAAGCACAGCTGAGCAATACAGGGTGCTCCTCCCTTTCTCTGTTCCTCTGCTGTCAACCTCTAATCCCAGATGTGGTTGTGAACCAGTGATCCTCCCCACCACATCTAACACATTGGGGTTTATTTGTTTTAAACAAACATCCCACAGAATGGAGGAAGGAAATACACGGAAAGAGCTTTTTGTGTTTAGCTGGAGCAAGGGGAAAGGTACCCCTGGCAGTTGTGAAATGAGTAGCCAAAACCAGGCATCTGTTTGCAGCCAGACAGTTCCAGTGCAGACTGAGCAGTGATGCTACCTTATTGCAGCAGAAAGGCAGGTCAACAGAGTTTATACCAGCATGCCCCTGACAACAAATCACCTTCATTCATCCCTGATGCCTTCATTAATAAAAGGTCTAGAGCAGGGAGCAGAGCACTCTCCTTCACCAAATTCATGCCAGCAGAGCTACCTTGCACACAGTTCTCTGCTGACTACACACAGCTGCCTCAGATGGCACAAAGGGCCTGGGTATAGGCAAGGATCTAAGTGTGGTCTCCAACTATGACACTGTCTCGGACACAACTTGGGTTGCCCTCTCAGCTAGCTGTTGTGCATCCAGCACTCAATCCACCTGAGAAACCTACCTCCTTACAAAAGGTGGAAACAATTGGTCTATCTAAAGCTTTCTCTCCTGAAGGGAGGTGAACATTTATATCCCTGCTCATCTCCCAAAGCTGGGGAAAGGGAACAAACTTTCTGGCACATCTGCTGCTGTAAAATGAAAAGAAGTCATAAAGGATACAGGCAGCTCCTGACTGATTCCAGCTTCCCTCACTCCTCTGCCCAGAGCAGGAGGAGCTCCTCTTTCAGGAGATGAAAACATCGCAAGAAATTAAGGCAATGGATTTTTTAAAAAGGATCAAAAAAAGGGTGAAACAGGAATGAAAGGCAGAAAGAAAGCAGAGATGATTACAGAGGCACAGATCAGGAAACTCACTGCTGGAGTATGTGATTGTGCTGGGAAGTGTCACATGAATCTGCTGGGAGATCTCCATGCTGTAGTTCAGATAAGAAGCTGAACATTTGGATTTTATCCGAACTGATCCTGAACTTCACAGGCTTTGAGATCCTGCCAATCTCTCCCTCTCCCCACATGCATTTTATCCAGTGTGGAAGCTGATTTTGCTTTATACGTTTGCAATACATGTTGTGAAACAGTGATGCAGTATCACATGGGACCATGGGAACTTCTGGGTTCAGATCTCTATGTTTTAGGGACTACAGAAGACTGTGAATGAAAAGCCTAGGAACTGATCCAGTTTCAAGGTTCTACTTATTAAACTTGTCCTATAAAAGTCACAAAATACACCAAACTAATTGCATTTAAAATCCTCCAGCTATCATCTGTCACAAAGCTTATTTGAAAAGCCATCCCCGGCAAAGTTGTGTTCCCCTCTCCAGTGTTTGAATTTATGGAATTGATGCTGGCTGAGGAGTTAGGAGTTGGAAAGGTGCCCTACATAACACGGAGCCATGAAAGGTTGCTGTTTGGCTTATGAAAATCAGGAGTGAGGAGGGTCTGCTAATACAAATAAAAAGTTACAAGCTGCAAAGTTTCAAATTAACATCCTCCCATTATTCTTCAGAAAAGCTTGGTCCTTCCTTTGATCTCAGGATTACAGACAGCCGGGGTCTTATTTGCAGCTACACAAAGAACCTGCTGCACTACACTGGCAGTAGGTACAGACCTGAAAATAAAACCCAAAGTACATGAACAATCATTTGCAGACCTTTGTCAGCACGGTAGAGAGATTGTCATTTTGGAACATCAGTGGGTAACTTGGGCCCCTGCAGTCAAACACAGGCACACTGCAAAGGCTGGTCTTGCTAAAACCCAGCACTTGTCTCAGGAATGATTTCTCTTTATTCTCACCTGATTATTCCCAGGCTGTGTTCTTCAGGCTCATCCCCACTTGCAAGACAAGCAGGACAACAGCAATCATTTGTGTTCTTTATGAAATGAATTCTTGATGGCTACTTATAAACTAAATGCCGGTTTGTTCCCCATAATTAATAACTCTTCTGCAGTATAAGGACTCCCTACAAGTTCAAATTATTTTGAACTGCCTGGAGAACTCTCTAACAGTTGATGGCATTTTATATATACATACACACACACACACATATATAGTGTCAAAATACAACTTTAGGAGTGGTATATTGTCAGTTCTTTTAATCCACAGATATTTAACTGTATCTACCCTAATTTTTAAGGCAGAGGATGTAGAGTAGAAACATTACTGTCTTATTTGCAATCAATCCTGCCTAAATACTTGCAGAGGTATTAAATTAATTATGCCTTTTCAGAACTGAGTGATAGGTCTTCAGACAGTGTACAGTACCTGTAAGTCCTGACATTTCAGTAGGGACACAGAATGCAGCACTTCTGGAAATGTGGGCCAAGATGGTCACACCAAAGGGAAGCAATTACAGCCAAGGTTTGAAATCTGAAATGCTCAAGATTTGGCTTTTGAAATTTAACATACTGCTTCAATTAAATATTGAAGAGCTGTGACTATAAAAAGCCTATGGAGATCTCTAGGTAAAGTATTATACTCTCTGGTGAAAGATAAGGTCAAGGCCACAGTCAACAGCAGGCAGCTGCTCTGATGCAGGTTATTATGGCTTATCATGGAAATCACCCCTCTGCTTTCCATGCTGCAGGAAGGAATGCACCTACTGCTGCATGGAGAGGCAGACTGCTCAAAGTTGGGGTTTGGGTACAAATTTGTGATGCAATAGCAGTAAATAACTTCGACTTGGCCAGATTCAGAATGCTTTTTCATATAAATATCAAACCCAAACATATTCTTGACTGCAGAACGGCCCCAGATTGTACTTTTATATAGGTATACAACAATAAGGCAAAACAGACACTAAAAACATATCCTGGCAATAAATACTTTAAGACTTCATTAGAAAACCAAAAGGTCATATCTGATACATGAAAAAGTCAAATTATCTAGGATGACATTTACAACTAATTTGAACTGTCATTAGCATGAAAAATACAATTTTACTGCAAGAAGTAGTCTTACCTATAAGTTTAAATGTGCCCTTTAAGCATTAACGCTGAAAACAAAGCCCTGAAAAATACCTGCAGCCCTGCCAATTACATTTCGGCACTTCACAGCAAAGCAACTTGAAGCAGACAATTAGCAGAAGGTTTCAGCCCCTCATTAGCAAGCAGAATCTAATAGGAAGAGGGGAAAAAAAAAAACCCCCACGAGCATATGAGCTCTGATGAGCAGATTACGGGCTCGGCCCCGCTGTGAGATATTCAGGCCCCCATTACCATGCAACCAGCTCATCCACGGCTGTGAGCGAATTCCGGGAGCCGGTTTTGCAGCGCACACGGTGACGAGCCGGAGCATCCGCGCGTCTCCCCAGGCAGCAGCAGAGCCCTCCGCCCGCCCGCTCGGACAGGGAGGCACATTCCGCACGAAGCAGCCGATTTTGGGGACTTACTTTAACTGGCGGGGCTCGCAGTCGACTCCCGGGAGCAGGAGCCTCGCTGCCTGCCGCACGTCATCGCTGTCCACCGAGAAGCTGCGGCGGTGCCCGGCGTGAGCCACGGCGACCCGTATCCACTCCATCAGCGGGGGCAGCACGATGAACGGCCTGGGGAAGCACACAGACATCAGTGTACAGGGGCCCGGCACCGAAAGAACAGGCACAGAGACACGGAGAGCAGGGGAGCGCCCGTGTGGGCATGTATGGGTGAGAATATGCATATATATGGGGGGAGAGAGGGCAACGAGCAGAACAAAAGAATGGGAGAGCAAACCAGCTCAGCAGTTTTTCAAGTAGGTCTAAATCAAGATGTCTCACCCTGTCTCTAGAGCAGGATTGTTTGAAGAGTGAGGTTTATGAGCCATGCTCGTTTATGGGGCTCCTGCGAGGTCAGTGCAACCACCTGGCAAGCCCTCCTTCCCCTCCTCCCATCCTTCACACAAAGTAATCCCAAAAAGAGGGCAGGAGCCTGGCATAGGACCATGTCCTGCTCTGGCTGATGCACTGGCCTGGGTACATTCCCCCGTCACTTTGCCATAGGGGCAGCACAATGAGCCTGGGCAGAGAAAGGGGATGCCCCCACCCCAGAATGCCAGGGATGGAGAGGCAATGCCCAAGAAAGTCTCCAGCATCTTCTGCCAATGCAATGTGCACCTTGTGCTCAGCACTGAAAGTCGGGGACTTTGCAGCTGAAGTGAAAGTTTTCTGGGAGTGAGGTCAGAAATCAGACTGTTTCGTTTCACTTTTAGGAGTATCAAACTGCTACACCTCTGGGTGCCAGCTGTTCTACCAACTGAGAAAAAAAACGTACAGAACCACCCCCCAAATTTAATAGGAGGACTCTGGGCCGCAGCCCTGGCTGGAGAAAAGTTTGGGCACCACCAGAGACATGGTCCTTCACTCCACAATGCCTGGCCAGCCCTGTGTCCTAGTGAGAACTGCACAAGCCTTAGACACAACGTGCAGCACACAGTTTGTTCCATCTCTGCTAAAAATTATTTGGGAACCAAGAGAAAAATGCCAAACCTTAAATGAGAACCATAGCTGCAAGTCCTGCTTCAGAGATAAAATGAATAAAATAACCACAGCTGAACACCTTGAGGGTCATAGCAAGTCTCTTGCCTGCCTTTCCTTCTGTGGCCCCTTTTTATGGAAGAAGGAAAAAAAGTCTGCATTAGGTGCAGAGTAGGCAAATATTTTACATTTTAAGTATACAACTTTATCTCAAAAGGATCTACCCTGAGAAAAATTATTTAAGAAGATGTTGATTCTGGAATATCCTTTCCCTATTTATAGCTCTTCATGCATTTATTTCCCTTTTTGAGAACTTGGCTTTACATAGCTCTGGTATTAATATTCTTGAGGAGGGATGAGTTACTTCAGAAGTGCCGAAGGACAGAGAAGCCCTGAGGCCAGTAACTTTCCCTACCATGCCAGGTTCCCAAATCTCACGGGCACTTAAACGAACAACCTCTTTTTGAAATATGACATCTTTGGCTGCCTCGCCACTTTCATCATTATTCTATTCAAACACATCACTGCCACCTCAAGACCAGGCTGCATTTGTTTTCAAGGTCTTTTGCTCTCTCCAGACCTGCCATGGCCACGTAAGGAGGCAGAAAGGACAAAACATCTCCCACAGCTCCTACAAAATGATTTCCATAACCCAGCTGTCATGAGGGTGATGGGAGGCAGAGGGAGAGTAGGGAAGCAGGGGTATATCTGCTCCTGCTCCCCAGCTCATCTTAGGAGTAGAAGGGAGCCTCTTTCAAGGCATTAAGTAACTGGGGACAAGTGATCAGTGTGAATTTTCTCATCACTTGCTGAGCAAACAGCAGAAAGGGAGCTGCAAATCACACTGGAAGTGTAAAACTGCATGTAGTTACAGACATAGCTTGGTTCTAGGAATACAATTAAAGGAAAACTCAATTCAAGGTTATGTTTTGCATGAGTGAACACAGTTTAGATCAGAGAAATGAAGATAGGCTTGTACAGAGCCTTCCTATAACATCTGCTGGGGGAACAGAAAAGCAGAGAGCTGAGGCTTAACAGGGGACTTGGAGGGTCACACTTTTTTCTCCTCTTGTGCAGGTCAGAAACCACCCGGCACAAAATCTGCCCCACCACAGTAAGGAGCAGAGCAACTAAAAATATCTACAGGAACTGAGATAATTGCACTATAAAATTGCATTTTTTTTCCTTTCCCCATCTTGCAAGCTTCAACAGAGAAACAGAAATGAGCATGGCTATTTGGTGCAATAAATCCCAAAAGGGAAGAGAATTGGTGTTCTGCAGAAGCAGGGGAATTTATGCTATAAAGTCCAATTTCAGTCATAGATGAGGACGTGGAGTTTGCTCACAATATATTAGATTCCTTTTTCCAAGGCAAAAAGAAAAATCATCACTGCATATCTCAGCATATCAGGGAATTTGTATTTTGAGAAGAGAACCAAATATGGCTGAGTGCAATAGGTTAAAAATACCCCTCAAGAGCCTATGCACCATGTGAAGGGAATTTTTTTTTAATACTGTTTGTGTGCCACAGAAGAAAGAGGAACACTAAGTTATAGGGGTGTGACAACCCACAAGACAATGTGACATCAGCAAGAAATTTTTCACTTCTCAAACAGCACCGTGTGAAAATGGGTTAGGCAAATGCATCACATCACTGGTGTACACACTGATTCACCTCTGGTACAAAGGCAGGTAACAACCAAAAGAGTTCAGTCATAATGTGTTCCAGAGCAGACACATAGCAGGTAAGTCACCTGGTTATGTGCTTTAGAAGGACATGCCTTAATTAAACTAATTTAACCATGGTAGGAACATGCTGGGCTTGACTCTGCCTGAAGGATATGGAAAGTCAGGAGCAGCTGAACTGCTGCAGAAGCACCTCACCTGGGCTGCAGGTCAGTGAGTGCTCTGACCTCCTCCTCCAGCCCACCCGTGCTAAGCTTTAAAGACATGCTTCTATCCTCCTTAATTCCCTGCAGTTCAAAGTTAAGCATGGACTTAAGTAATATCCCAAAAAAAAAAGAGATGGGTTTTGGCACAGACCGGTATTTTCCAGAGCTGACATCTAAATGGAAAAACATGCCAGATCAGGATGAAGGGAGAGGTCTCTCTACAGAGCAGTTCCCATCCCACGCACAAGAGCTTGGGAGGTGGGGGAGGGATGAGGAAGGCCAACATAAAGCAGATCCCAAAGGGCTGGACCCTTCTGGGCCCTGTTTCCCTATTCTCAGCAAGGGGGTAGCCAGTTCCTCTTGGAGCATGCCTTCTACTACGTCATGAGAAAAGGCCATTATGAGTGCCCCACAAACCCTCACATCTCTGGTTCATCCTCCCATGCAGCATCCTTCCCTGTTCCCTCCTGCCACATCTATTTTTGGACAGCTCAAGGACCCATAAGGTCCTGTGCCTCAAAGACATCTGCAGCTAATACCCTACTGGCTCTCCCCAGCAAGGGACAACCACTCAGCTTCTTCTCCTGTGTCCTGGCTATCAGACACCCCTCTCCACAACAGCCCCGCACATCGCAGCTCCCTGCTGGGACCCTCCCTCTGGAGTGGGGCCAACCACCCCTCCATACCCAATCAGACATCAAACCTATCTTGGTCCTTGTGGGGCTGCAGTCTCTGGGGCACTTCAAACTACATAACAGTCCATCAGAAAAGCAGATAGTACGGAGAGGAGCTAAATGCATAATCCTCTCTAACCACACCATCTTAAGCACATGAGGGGTTGCCTAAAACCTGTGCTCCTCCAGAGACACACAAAGCCACCCTGGGCTGCCCGCCATCCCCCTCCCTCACTTGCTGGCACACAGAGATATTAAAAGTCCTGTCATGCATATGCAATAACTCAGGCTTTTTCATTATTATTAGTACTAGTAGTGCTGTTATTGTTGTTATAGGTGGCAGTATACCTGTATATAAACAGGAGAAATTGTCAGATGAAAGACCATGAGAAATGTGCACCATAAAATGCAATAGGATGCTTCATTATTTTTGCGTGGGTCTGCGAGATGATGGATGAAGCTCCTGTCTCGGACACCACCTGCTGTGATGCTGGAGTTGCAAAGCACTAGGGCCAGCACTCTGACAAATCCCAGGCCAAATAACCCCTGGCCCCAGTTTTTCAGTGTCCCTACCACCTCTGCAGGGTGCAGACTCCCTGTTGGCCACTGACCAGCTTCAAAGTCCACCTGCTGCCCAATCCTTCAAGGGCAGGGCTGCTACACACAACCACTCTCTTCTGATTTCCCAGCAGCTGGAGCAGTTCCTCCCCTCCCCAGCCACTCCCTCTCCCCTAGAGAGAGTAATCCACCTTTTTGGCAGGACCTCTCTTGCCAGGAAAGTGATGTCCTGTCTCACTCCCTTCTCCCAGTTCCCACTGTGGGAATCATTTTTGCTAGGTGATGAGAGTCCCAAACTGGGAACTATTGCCTGTCACCTCCTCTGTTGTGCAGAGTTAAACTGCCTTCCTGATGGCACACTCATCACCTTCGAACACTCCTCAGCCAAGCTCAGTCCTCCCACTCTGCTGTGGCTCACAAACCCTGGACAGGCCACCAGCCTCTTGCTCACAGCAGAGCCTGCAGCATGCTCCAGGTACAGGAGCTCTCATCAGTGCACAGGAGAGATCCCCCAAACAATCATAGTGCTCAAAGAAAAAAAAAAAAAAAAAAATCATCTTTTCAAGTGCAGCACAGCAACCTATTTCCAGGGGCACTGGACACTGCTCTTTTCCGGACACCTACCCCACCAGATGTGAACATTCACTGCCTTTATTAAATCAAACTTCAGGGAGAGGAGTGGCTTGATAGCCTGCATCACAGTGACAGCAGAGAAATTCCTGAGGGCTAATCCTATTCGAAAGTGAATTCCCACAGCTACCTCCTGTTGTCCCTCCCTCAGTTCCACCAGCTGTGAAATGGACGCAGCTGAACAGACCTGACCTTGCTTTAACTTGGTTCAATTGTTCCAATTGCTTTGGATGATTTCTGTTTGCAGGATCCTTTAGCTCCTGAGGAGGAGGGTAGTGTTGTAGGTGTTGAGTTTGTTCTCACTCCAGCCAAGGAGTGCTGACTGCAAAGCTTTGTGGCAGTGGCAGGCAAAGTGCTACACACGCAGGTCGCTGCTGTTTAAATTTTCCAAAGCAATCAAGTACGACTTAAAGGTGCTTCTGGAGAAGCATAAGACTGTAGTTTTACAAGTAAAAGCCTATCAAGATAAAGGTAGGGAGACGTTTCTTCTTGCAGATATGAGTCAGCAGCTTTAACACTGTAAAAAGCTCTTTACATTTGTTTGGTTTGTTTATGTTTTCATGGGTGGTTTTTAAAGAAAATCCCAACAAATGAATGGAAAAGCCTCCACAGTTCCTGACAGATTTCATTTAGAACATGTGATGAAACTATATATGCAATGCTAGTCAATTTTTAGCATTACTGAAAGACAGAAAAGCATGTTTTTTCCAATGTATATAGCACACATTTCAGACGTGTTTCTGGGCTGCAGAACTCATTTATATTTACACCATAAGCTCTTTGTCTTCAGAGACAGCAAATACCTTTTGGATGCCTTCAAAAAGTTGCCAGTGCCAATCCTTCCCAGAGACCCAGCAGGGCCAACTGATGCTCCACGCTGAATTTTCATGCTGCTACTTCAGGCTAGGCAGCCCCTCTGCCACCCCAGAAACCCTGATAAGGGCGACCCACGTAGCCAGCCTCGACAAACCTAATTCTTTATTTTGTTCAGGCTGAAGGAGCAAATCTCCTTGCTCTCACACAACCCTCAGTGAGACCTACCTAGGCAGAGGGAGGGTTTACCCCTATGCTTTTGTGCACCAAGACACTGGTGCTCCAGAGTCCACACACAAATCATGTTTTCTGAACCCGCATTCAGCATTGGAATGAGCTGTCCCTGTTGCCTCTCCTGCATGAAAAACATTAAAGGCCAAGACTTGAAACACCACTGAGTCAAAGTGATGACTCAGCCAGCAACCACAATGGGGAAATATTTCACTGGCAGTTTTGACATCAGATTTGACACAACTGGCAGTGGCATAAATCCCTGAGGAGACACCAGCCTTCGGATTGCAGCACAGACCGGCCTGGATACCACGCTGTTCTCACACGGCTGCACGCAATTTTCTCTATTTAAAAAAATCCTATAGCCATCCCATGGACAGTGTTAAGTCCAGCTTGATAAATTAGATGTATAATACAACCCTAGTCCAGCGAGGATATGCTGCGTAACAGCCGAGATACAAATACTGCTGAGCTATTTCTTGGAACATGTGCTGTCTCACACGCTGCAGGCAGCTGCCAATACCACAGCTGAAGGGATTTTTTAAAAGCCACGTTTGATATTTAGGATGCAAACCTGGAGGATTTATGTAAGGATGTATTGGGCTTTTTTTTTTTTAGTGGTTCCCAGTCAAATCAACTCTGGTCTTAACTTTGATTTCAGCAAGGCTACGGCTTTAGCATGTGAAGTTTCCAATTAAACAGTGGATAAAAATAGATAGGGTTACATGGGACTCTGGCATACTGGCACATCAAACATATATAATCCCTTCTGCATACAAGTTCATTCAGGTTTCACAGCAGGACTTCCATATTCCCAGTGCTTTACCTGTTTTTCATTAGCATTCCCCACCACTCCCTTCATTCTCTGCTGGTCTTTGCTGGAGACTGCCCTACCCACAGAGTTTGTACCACATAATAATTTAAGCCAGGGACACATTTCCCTAGTTATCTTTTTACTGAAATTGTTCTATGGGTATAATCTGTACTGCAGACATGGCTGTAGCAGTTACAAAAACACTCTGAAAGAGTTCAAGTTACTTTAGAGCAGAGGAACACTCCTCTCATTAAGGGGGGCTGCATCACATTAACTAGTCAGGTACGCTAATAACCATCTGGAGCATGAAACAAAATTCAGATGATAACCCAAACTCTTTCCATTAAACATGAATGATTACAGGCTAAAATTTGCACACATATGCATGTGTAAGGGACATGCATTTTTTCATGCATGTGTCCATGTGAGTGTGCAAGCAGGCAGGAAGATAAAAAGCAAGCAGTAATAGCCCATGGGAGTTTCCTAAGGGATTGCTCCACATACGGGGAATAGTAGTTAAAGAAAAGTGAAAAGAAGGTTAAAACCAGACACTTATCCATCAACTCAATTAAGACTCAAGGAGAAACGCTAATGGCTGCCAGGTGGTACAAGGAGTTAATGCTCCTCCAAGGTGGAGCAGCAGACAGAGTGCTGGAGAAGGAACTCTTGCTGTGAGCAGAATTAATGCGTGGTTCTCCACCGGCTGAGCTACTGAGCTGAAGCTTCTCAATGAGTTGTTAATGGGGAACATGGCAAGTTAGGAAGTAATGAGGACTTTGTCAATACAGCTGTGGATAAAAGTGGGTAAGGAACCACTTAAGGAAAAAAACATCACACAAATCTGCAACTACAGATTCTGCGCTTTCCGGTGCTTAAGAAATTACTTGCAATAATTTTAGAAGCATTATAGAGGCTGAGAAGCAAAACACAACCACGGGACAGATCTTTTTATTAAACTAGAAGCAGCAAGAAAGAAATAAATCTTGGCAACAGTACATCTACATCATCTACAGTCCCTTCTCTTTTTTTTGTTTTAATTCCTGGGAAAGCAAAGAATGAACAAACCTAAATAATTCACAGATGCCTGCAGGTGGAGGCTCTGGAGGACCACTCTTTTGCAGGCAACACCCAGCACAAGATAAATGGCTCCATCACATCCCAGTGAGGGGTGCATTAGGGAAAGGGGACCCCACAAAGAGGTCCTCCCCCTCTCCATACCTCAATGCCTGCCAAAATAGCCATCTACATGGTACCTATTGTCAGCAGAACTGGCTTGTGTTGGTGTCAAAAAATCAGAGAGTTTCTGTCAAAGTGACCAGATTGAAAGAATATGAATTTGGGGTGGTAGGGGATCACACATCCATCTTATGGTTGGGTTTGTTGGCATTTAGGAAGCAGGGAATATTTTCCAGGTTTTCTAAGCAATCCTGGCCACTTTCCACCTCCTTCCCTGTCCATGAAAGCAGTCCACCCCCACCCCACCCTCCCAACGAGTTTTGCTATATAATCATATTTCCCTTTTATGTAAAGACAAACACTATTAAAAGCATACTGTATTCTCATCTCTTTACCTCCATCAAGAGCAAACACAGAGAAAGGCTCCCTAGAAATGAAGTGCCGGATTTATTCAAAGGTAAAAATCCCGTTTTATGCATCCCCCAAGGCTCTGAGGGAGGTACTGCTTTCTGAGCTGGAAAGTGCTAGGCCAGGCAGCAATACCACCATACTCAATTCCCCTTCCATATCCAGCCTCTGCAGGATGCGTGGAGCCTTTGCAGCTCCCTCACTCAACCTGGTTCAGAGCCAAAATTCAGGTGGGCTGGAGATGGGTGGGAAGGATGGGACGGTCTTATGATGCCACCAAGCCCTGCAAGCACTGGGAGAATCCTCTGACTGCATCCCACAACACTCTCCACCCTGTGCATGCACCATCAGGGAGAACAGGGCCAACTCAGTAGACAGACTGGCTTCACAAGAGCCCAGGACAACCCCTATTTCATGACAATACTGCCTACAGCCAGATTCTCGCAGTCCTGGCTTCTCTGCACCAGCAGGGACACAGAGGGGCCAAGGATGGGGAAAGATGCCTGGACTTCCTTGCTTCCTTCTGGGCTTCTTCCAAAATAAAAGCAACCGCTGCAAACGGAGAGGGAATACACCACAAATCTTACAAATATTTTGCATTTAAGTGTCATGTTTAACAAACCCAGCACAGAAACTGAAACCACCAGAAGTATGTCATGGACCACAAAGCGTGCTTACATGTTAAAAACAAAAGCTGGGAAATGAGTAGTAAGGCTCCTCAGAGCACTAAGGAGAAGTCAGCTTCACTGTCCTCCTTTCTAAGCAGTACAGGATGGTTACTTCCAGCTGGTGACACTCCAGAGCTCAGCTCTATGGAAATATCTGGGCTCACACTTAGCCCTGCATCGCTCCCGCTCCGGCACTAAGTACAAACGCATGTGTGACTGGGCAACAGGAGACGTATCTGCTCCTTCCAAGAGTGACCACAGGCTCTTGGCAGTAACACGGAGTACTTGCTCCGGCCCCGACCGCACGCCGCAGTCGTTAAACTGCCCTGCCAAAGGAAGGCGTCCTGCCAGACGGAGAATTCAAAATAAAGCAAAGAATAATCGCTTTCAGTAATCAGTATTTCAAGCGCTCTAACGCAGAGGGCTTATATTAAGGAGACCTCAGAGAAAGGAAAACCCATTAAAGCAAACGCTGAAAGTGTTTTTTTTCAAATATTCCTGCCCTTTTTGCTTCTGCACAGGGAAGTCTGAAGAAGTCTAACAAAACCAGAGGCTCAGCATTATTCACCCCTATATTCCCTCTGGTTCCAGTGGCATTAGTCCCACAGATGGAGACTACAGATCAGGTGGGGGCATTCTCCAATTTTTAAATTTTTTTTTGTGCATACTAACCACTCTTGGACACGAGTTAGACCTTCCACAATAGCAAGGCTGGATGACAAATCACAAAATTAAAAATAATTTAGAAAAAAAAATAAAAAGAGAAAATTCTGGATTCTTGTCATTTCCCTTCTAGTTTTTTTCCTGCCTTGGAAATAACAGAACAAAAAGTGACAAACATGCTCACGGAGCGACCCAAACTTGAAAAGAAACAAAATGCCATCCAAAGGCAAATGGCAAAATTCCCAGTAACATCATTAATGCCAGAGTTTCATCTTGTATGCTTCTGTGAGCGATACAAAAGTATTTCAATTAAGATATCATATTATATACCATTTACAGCTACACATACAATGAGATCCTCAAATGCTGCTTTTGAGATGCCGACCTCATACTGAAACAATAACCAAGCCCCATATGCACAGCTCTTGGGGCACACGTGCAGATCAGTCTGGCGCACACGTGCATCCCAATACATACATTGGGATGTAAATGTGGAGCCCAGCCTGGCAGAACAGCTTGCATTTGCATCACCACAATACCCATCCTAAAAATTAATATCCATCACTTTACAAGCACCAGCCATTCTGTTCATCTCTGTCCTGGGGATGCCTGGCTTAGGGCTGCTGAGAAGTGCAGCAGGGAAATAGCAGCACACAGCTGGAGACCTGTGTCACTAGAGGGTTTGCTGGACTTCTGACAGGACATGGATTTATTTTTTCAGTCAGCAATCTGTCCTGGTTGCTTTCTGCAGTGCCTGGGTGCAGCACTGCCCTGAGCTGGGCACCTGCTTGCTGCTTCAGTGGCATCTCCTTCTGACTTCGCCATCAGACCCTGAGTCAGGGTAGGGCTCCAGGTGTGCCTCCCCCTGCCCTGGCCATCCCCAGACCACAACTTGCCACGTCCCTGGCCAGGACAGCCCAGGTGCTCAGTGCAACTGGAGCCCAGCATCTTTAATGACTTCTCCTTTCTACACACTACTCTATTCATTTTCCACTTCCCCAATTGCAGCTGTTGAGTCCTATTAACACACAGAAAAAAACCCCACATTTAAACCCAAACCTGCTAGGCCAGAAATAGAAGTTCTCATTTTCTTTTCCAAAACACAAAATAGCTGAGCAACAACGAAAGGAAAAGGAAATCTCTCCCAAGTGCACATCTGGAACCAATTTGCTGTATGTAGCCACTGGGTGTCACTTTTGATATATATTGGTTCAGCCATACAGCAGCTCGGGGAGAGAAAGGGATTTCAAAGAGGTGATCCTAAACCAAACCAGACTGCTCCGCAGCCTCTCGCGCGCAGGCTGTAATTAGCAATTAGCCAGCCAGGCTGATTTATTAACAAAACATCTTCAGCACAACATTGAGCCCCGCGCAGTGGCTCTTACCTCTCAGTCTGCAGCGTGACTTTTGACGGCTCCACGTTGGGGTTTTCCCACTCCATCTGTGGACAGTGCATGAAGTAGCAAAGGGTGTACAGAGCCTCCGGCTCCCAGTAGAACGATCCCTGCTTCTGGTGCATTGGTGTCCCATTCCCGTGCTGCTTGGCATTGAGGGGCTGGAGGTGGTGCATTGCTCGAGACACCAGGTCACCTGGAAAAAAGCCAAAGCTGGGTAAATGCCAGGCTTTTCAGCTGCCTCTCCCCTGAGTTTGCAAACCAAAAGGCACGTCAAGTTCCTTTCTTCCTTCCATTTAACCTCGCATATGTAAACAGTGCAGGGTAGGACAGGATCCTGTGTGTTGCTCACCACCAGGCTGAACTTTGCCTGGTGGTTTACACGGCGTGGTGTGACATACCCAGGCTGCAGACAAGCCCACAAAGGCCTGCTGGAGATGAGTTCCTGCAAATACGGGGTGTGGGCAGCAGTAGGCTGGCCCATCTCAGCAGCACCAGAAGAGCTGATATGCCAAGGCCAGGAATGCAGCTCCCTACTGGCAGCCTTTGGAGGGTGCCAAAACCCTGGAGCCCCAAAAAAAGACCAGTGGGAACAATGCAGAGCGGCACCAAAAGCTGCATGCTCCTGGTCAGAGAGTGGCAAGGAAATCCAGCCCCTTGGAATGAGGAAGAAGGTAGTCAGGTAACATGAAAAGCACCAGAGGAGCATGCAAATGGGCATGTGGATGAAGAAAAAAGGGGGAAAATATTGCTAAAAGACAGTATCAAAAATGTGCAATCAAAATTACAATTTGTAAGCCCACTAGGCATGGAAAACCTCATGCTAGCAGAAAAGCAAAACCTGTGAAATAGGTTTTACCCAGCTCCTCAGGTTTCCAAACCACAGAAAATGGCCAAAGAGGAAGATGCTCATCATCTCCCCTGTGTCAATGTGGTTTGGGCCACTTCCTTGCAGCACAGATATGGGAACCCAGCCACAACATGTGGACTGGGATCAGCAAAGCCAGCAAGTGAGATTAGCAGGCAAATATATGGGCAAGCAGCAGTGAGTCTCTTAGCACAACACTGATTTTAAGTAATTAACTAAAGCATCTCCCTCTGAGGCAGTGAATTTTACCTTTGTTGACTAGTGACCACTCTATCAAAGACTGGGAAACAATTGTGGTTATAAACTGCCTGTTTTCACATGTTCAAATCACTCTGAGAGTGCTTTTGGGGAAAATAATGATCTCGAATCAAATCAGTTGGTTTGTTTTAAATGAAAATCTGAGCGAGAGCCCTTTGGGTCATTCTTAAGCTATACAAAAGTGAGTGATGGGGAAAAGAGGACATTATTTTCCAGTGTTAAGAAGAAGTCACGCACTTATTTGCTTTTCCCAAGTGACCACTGAGCACTGAAACTTGGAAGGAAAAGTTTAAAAGGTACACCAAGGTAGGAATGTAAAAACAGCTTGGGGGGCGGGGGAGAGGGATAATGAAATCCTGGGCAAACTCAAAAGAGAACCACTCTGTGTGCACAGCAGAACTACAGGTTTTAGAGAAATCCCACCCGTGTGAACACAGGAACACAGCACATCCCCTCTCTCCAGCCTGACTCACACAGAAAATGCTGCTGCTGCTGTGATAATGTGTACCAGGGAGAATAGAAATGTCCCAGAGAAAAATCTTAGCCCAGTCCTTCAAAAACATAGCCTTAAAACCATGAAAAGAAGAAAACCACTGGCATGAGCAAACTGCACAGTCCATGATTTCAGGGTTTTGACACAATTTTTTGCTGCACTCTGCAATATTCTTCTGATTCCAAGCTTTCATTTAAAAATAGTTTCTTTTCCCTCTGCCAGAAAATTGTCAGGATAGGACCAATCTTGCAGCCTTGCATGCTTGTAATTTCCAAGAGGAACTGTGCATGCAGAGAGCGTGCAGGATCAGGTCCACAGCAGAAACAGATGTGCCGCCGAGATGACTCCCCAGTCCTGCACAAAATTATCTGCAGACACTCAGAAGCAGCAGGAAAGTTTGGGACCCCCTTCACTCAGCCCACTCCAGTCACAGCAGATGTGCACTGCCAAGTCTAGCACAGGCCAATTTAACTGCTAGCAGCCTTATAGTAAATTCCTCTCTTTTTCTCCAGAAGGAAAAAAACCATCGCATAGAAGTCCTGGCTGCAACATCCAGCTTTAACAATAATAGCAAAGGCAGAGAGAAGGCACTAAATTCAGCCTTTTCAGACCCAAGCCACTACAGCACTGAAGCATGTGGTAAAAGTTAAGCACATGGCCCATCTCATTTCAGTGGATTGAGACAGCAGGCACCAGAGAATGCTTCTGACTTCTGTACCGAATGATGACTAAAAATCAAGATGCAACTTAGGCCCAGATTCTGTCAGTAGCATTACTTCATCCCACTCCTCCCTGAGTGCTGGGGTGATGTGACTTCTATGACACATCCAGGACCAGAGGAAGCTGCATGGTGAATACGAAGGGAAAGCAGCAGCAAGAATGATGTGGGCAGGGCAGGCAGCTAAGCCTGACTGCTGATGGAAGGCTGGAAGAACTGAAGCCTTTGCTCAATGCCAAAGCTCCCATCCATATCAATAGGACCAGGAGTTCACCATTTTATTCTGTATTTCGTCAACTGCTTCTTAAGAAACCCAAACCAATTCATACCATTAAAGCCGAATTAATGTTTTTTACATTTAAGCTTCATTTAATTATATTATGCCAAGAACTGATTTGCTAAAATTTTGCTTTTGTCTTTGCTATGCTATCTCTGGTCACATTTGAAATTATTTCTTTATTAAAAATTATTGTAATATTTCTTTTTCAGAATCAACTCAAAGCTTAAATAATCAATACCTGTAAAGCATCGAGCTTCACAGAGAACAGTAAGTAAGCATAAAAAGCCACATTATGATATTGGTGCCCAACAGGCAGAGCACTGGAGGCAGGACAGGAATCACTGATCTGTTTTATTCCACAGCGTAACCTCGAACAATCCAATACATGCCCTAGTGCCCTTTGCCTCCTCCAGCTGCATCCAGTTACAGTGCAATTCTTCAGGGCAGAGACTGTGCCTTAGCATATTTGTGCTCCAGGATCAGTGCCAAGAAGGCACAAGGAAGCTGACAGGCTCACGCACACACTGTATGGTAGCACTTATGCAAACTCTGTAAAATGTAGCATAGTGCAACATCTGGTTCTAGGTGCTTGTGTGTTGTTTTCAACCCCTACCAGATTTTGCTCTTTCTGTTGTTCCTTGCTAGTATGCTTTTGCTTCTCCATTTCCTTCCAAAGAATTTACCAAGAGTTGAAACTGTCTTTGATTCCAGTCGGGGCACCCCAAAGCCCACGGACCTGAAACCAGCTTCATGATGGGACCCAGTGGTCTGCTCTCCAGCAATCAGCCAACTCAAGTCTTATCTGGGAAACCCAACCTACACATGTTCTCCTTGCCAGCTGTAAAAGTCACGGTATATCTGAACAAGGGCAACCTTGAATTTGTGGCCAAGCACAGAAAGATAAGCCCCCTTCACCAGTTCCTGCTATCCCTTCATCAGTTCATATGAGCCATCTCTGCTCTTCAGAGCTGTGCTCAGCACAGAAAGGCTCTGCAAGTGGAGGTTACCTGCTTACAGCACTGCTGGCTCTTCTGCATCTTTTTTTGGCCCTGAGAATACATCTCAGCTGTATCAACTGAACACATCTGAAAGGCAAATAAATTCCTGAGTGCATAATTTCCAAATAAAACACATCAAAAATAAAAATTGCAGTAGCTGCGTTGACCTTGTAACTCCATGGATGAAGTTCCCCAGGGCTGTGGCATCATGACCCACAGGGCTCAGCAGGGATCCCTGCCTGGCTCTCTACTGAGCAAATCCTCACCCCTGTACCACCGCCTGAAGAACAGACTGGGAGCTGATTTGCCTGACAAGAGACCTTGCCAATTTTGTTTTGTTTTAAAATTAAACTAAATGAAAACTTCCGTAATTTATGCAACATAAGCCAGACGAGCCAACGCACAAACTGCTTTGCAGGCAGAGCCAGGGAGATGGAGACACCACGTTGCGTGGGATAAACACAAGAAAAAAGAAAAAGAACAGCAAAGTGGGGGGACATTTGAGGACATTTCTGTTGCTGAAGCTGGGAAGCCACAGCTAGAGGACAGGCTTCCAGAGGGCAGCAAAGGCAGCGGCAAGCCCCAGGCTGGCACTGCCTTGCAGCCCTGATTCTGGATGGGGAAGGGCTCCAGGAACATGGCTCCACATTGGAGCTTGTTAGCCCAGAGCAGAAACGCCATGCCTTGCCACACTGGCTACCAAAAACCATCCCTACACCACAGTGTACAGAGCTGCCAGCATTTCATCCTTTCCATGACTAAAGCAGGGCTCACCCATTGCTGCTGCTGTCAGTTCAGCAGTTTGTGAACGCAAGGTCCACATACATTTGATTTAAGGATTGAAAATATTATGTAATGCGCATGTTTTGACACGGGCCTGGTTTAAGGCAATACTGAATATTTAAGGAACAGCTTCACTGACTTCAAGCCAAATATATGATGTGACAGGGAAAGTGAAGCTGCTCCCATCTGTAAGGGGGTGGTATACAACATATAACAACATACAGCATACAAGCGGGCAGCTTGACCCTTCTTTGCAGTGACCAGTGAAGCTTTTTTTTTTACTGTTTGGCTTCGATAAAAGCTATTATCAATGCTTTAACTATCTTAGAGCCCAATGTTTAAAGAATAACACATCTGTTTTTAATTTTGTAATGGGGAGGAGGGGCACGGAGGAAGCAAAGAGAGGAGAGGAAGAGAGAGAAAATGACAGATGCCCAATGCCCATGTCTGAGAAGCTTCCTGTGGGATTTTTTTAATCTGTCATGATGGACCTGATCATGCAATCCTGCCTGCCTAGGAGCAGACTAACTGCTTTCAAAGGGATAAACCTCTACAGTCAAAACCATTCAGCTGGGTGTATGCCTGCACAGCCACAACCCTGAGGTGAATGACACTGGACCGATCCTCACACAACCACTCCCTGTGACACCTACCTCAAGCTCTTCTTGTTCCAGAAACATGTTCTAAAACTACCAGAACAACTTCACAGTGATATTTTTGCCCACTGAAAACAAGCCACATGGTGTTTTGACCTGTGTCTTTCCTTCAAAATCCAGGGGAGAGGGGAGGATCTGTTTCCGTCACAGCTCTCTTCTCATCTAACGCTCCATTAGGGCACTGTGTGAAGCAGAAGGCCATGTTTCTAGAATAACAGCATCCTGCAGGTAGCACCCATCAGTTTTATAACACTGGTCTGGTCATCCTTCCAGCTGTCCATGACTCCTATGTGCCTAGCCTGTGCTCAGGAATCATGCCCTGTGGTGGGGTATGTTGACAGCAGCAGTGTTACTGCTTTGCTGTGCTACCTGGGTAAATACTTTCTCCTGCAAAGAAGGGGCCAGAGCCATAAACTGGAGTTGTGTGTGTCTTTCAGAGTTCTTAACATCTTAACATCCTCCTTAACATCGTCCAGACCATGAAAAGAGTGAGCATCCATCAGGGAGCTGCAAACTTCTTGTCATGATCAATAGTTTCCAAAGTTTGCCTTACAGGTATGTGAGCCAGGTGCTAAACTCATTTTCTTGACCTGGATTAATTGCATACTTCAATATAAAAGTCTTGGATTTATGGTTTTGCTCACTACCAGCTCTGGGGAAACTACTGAAAACTTGAATTATAAGTCCAATTAATAGACCTGGTAGTCACAGCCACTGCATCCTTCCCAAACAGTGGCTAATTTTCTTTCCCTTTCCACCTCCCTGCTGCCTCTTGTTTCTGTATTCCTAGAGTTCCCCCAGCACACACCTGTAAGCACATCAGTGCAGGTGGGTATGAGTAGATGAACTGTGTCTCCTGTAGCACAACAGCTGCCTCCAGCCATCCGCTCAGTTGGCCGCCTGAGATATCCCTACACTCTGGATTTCAACTGTGCTGTTCCTCCACGTTCCTTTCTGCCTCCGGTGCTACAACAATCTCTATGTTTCAAAAGTCAGCAGAGCAAAAACTGCTCAAGCAAAACCCATCCTCAAATGATGTATTGAAGGTTTTCTAGCATTAACTCAAGACAAGTCACCTATATCAGGAAAAGCGTGCACACAGAGTTAGGGAGGCTGCACACTAGAAAAGTGTTTAGAATGTGCTCTTAGCACAAAGTATCTTCAAACATAAAGGTAGAACATCCTTGGCACACAGTACTTTGCATATTCTAGGCCAGCTGCCTCAGGCTGTGGGTGCACTTGGGGTGCCATAACCCACACTCAGTGGGGTATCCCATGTGCAACAAATTCCCTGCTGAGCTCACCTTGCCCAAACCTCCCCAGCTCTGCCACCTCCGCTGGCCCTTGCTGTGCCCCTGTGTGGATCTGCTACCCCAGGCAACCTTTTCTTCTCCTAACAGCCATTCCTCTCTCCCATAGAAGAGCAAAAGAGGGAACTGTGGTCCCAAATGCAGAACTAAGAAGACTGGGATGCAAGCAGCCCATTTCCTGGCAGTGGGTTCCCTGTGGCCTCCCACAGATAATTTAACCTTTTTATCTTCACTTACCCCACCATCACAAGAAGCTTCTATTTATATTACAGAGTAAGTGTTTGTATGCAATTTAGTGTTTGCAAAGCCTTTGAAGACTGATAAATTAAGGATTGGATACATCCCATAAAAAAGCCACAATAATAATTAAACTTTTTCAAGTTCACATACCTATTATAACAACACTTTTATGTTAAAAATCTCCAACACAACGTGGCAAGTGTGCTGTTTATGTTTTATTCACCTTAAGCCACATCAACTTCAAACAAAACAAGCTTTGACTTGGATGAGCTATTCATGTGCCAATCTAAGGCAGAGCCTTCCCTCTGCAGGTCACCACTGCCTTATGGACCACCATTCCTGGATTTTCTTTGGCCTGGCATAGACCCATGTCCTCAAACTGTGAATTTAAGAGCCCCCCCCTCCATGGCTGAGCAGGCCAGATGAAGGGCATTCACCCTGTCCTGGCACAGCAGGGACAGGGAGGATGCAAACCTAAAGAAAGGAAGATGCCATTTGAATCCCAAGTGTGTTGTGATGCAGTGGTTTGGGGGGAACAGGAGTCTGCACGTCAAAGGTGATGTACCTGGGGGAGTTCTGAGTCGATACATTGGTATTTTGGGGAAGGGTTGGCACTCCAGTACCCCGCCCTCCACCATGGTGATGCCTTTTGCCTCTAACCATCAGACCTGAGTGGGCTTAAATGCAGGAGGTAGAAGCCCTGGAGGAACAACACCAACCCGGGCTCACTGCCCAAGGAAGGCAACAGGAGCTGAGTCTCAGCCATGGGAGGAGCCAGGGAGCCCCCAAAGGAGCACTGACAACCAGTGAGGACCCGGACAACCCACAGATGCCCTTGTTCAGTCCCCTGTCACACAAGACAGAAATCCACTCCCTTGGTCAACAGGGCAGTCAAAGGGAATATAAAGGCTAAGTAGGTGTAGACTGGTATTTTCAAATTATCCTCCCTCACGCTTCGTTTCAACCGATAGATAAATGCATTGTTTTATGGGTTATGACAGTGGGTATCTCAGGGGAAAGAGAAGAAAAGCAGGGCATCATTTGGAGCTATTAAGTAACCCACAGCCCTTCCTGTGCACAGACACAGACAGCCAATGGAGGCTGTGGTACATCACTCAGAAAGGGCTGCAAGGGGAATGGGGCAGCAGCCGGGGAAGCCTGCAACCAGCTAGCCCTTAACAGAGGCAAGAAACTACCTAGCATTAAAGCACTGTATTGATCTGTCTTGTGTTCTCTGCTGGGGGATTCTCTTTTGAGGTGCATCTCAACAACTTCTCTTTTTAACTTTTACACAGGCAGCAGATGACTTGTGGGCAGCAACAAGGAGGAATGGCAAACTAGAGGCCCAGAAAGCATTGGGAGAGATAGGACATAGAGATCTTGTGCACTAACCCAGCGGCGGGCCCTTGAGAACTGGGAAAAGTATCACCGTATCTGGAGAGGTGATACACAAGCTGTCGCTGTATGACCAAACCCTATGTTGAAGGGAACACCACCACCTGAATTGCAGGTTTCAGCTAGTACCTCTGCTTAGCTCAGCACTGTGCTGCATGAACCAAATTGGTCACAGGGAATAAGCTTTGGTCTTTCTCTGCGGTGATGCTTAGTGTGAGAAATATATCTGACAAGCAGAGCTTTTGTTCTGGCAGTAAATAAGCAGAGCACTTGTGGCCACACTCCTTCAGATGCCACCCTTCCAGCAAGCACCTTTACCCTGGCATTTGCTTCTAAGCCTAGGTTTAACCTCTTATTTAGAGCACATGAATCAATTTGTAGGGCTCCTACAGTGCTCCTTCCTGTTGGCTGTAGAGAATTGAGATTAGATGAAAAGGCAAGGGAAGGGATGCCGACTTTCATCATCTCCTCAGCTGGGGCTGTGAGGAGAAATGAAAAACAGTATCAGTATGTGCAATCACATTCCTACTTAGACTTGAGCAGTAACCCTTCCTTTCATCCCTAAAAGCATGCCAAGATCTACTGGGAGGCTGTTATTCTGGAAATACATACATTCAGCAATGCAGAGACAAAGAGAGGATGATGTGGAATGAAAAGAGGGGATGAAGGGTGGCATTTTTCCAATGGCAAAAAGGGAAACCTTGCTGAGACCTGAGTGGTGACACGGAGGAAATACCAGCCCGAATATCACAACTGGGAACTGCTCTAAGTTAAACACCATTCCAAAGCAAAAAAACTCTGAGATCAGCAGTGTTAAGTCACATCCACATCTTCAGATTATCATAGAATAAAAATGATTAACACTCAGATTAACATAACCACCATCAGTGACAATGGTATGCACAAATCTGGGTGGCAAACTTCTCACCCAGGAAAGCCATAGCAGACTGGTCATCTTTGCAGTCAAAGCAAGCCCCAGTTTTCTGCTCAAACCTGAAGACATACATGAAGACATGCTTTGGATGACATCCTAAGCCACAGTTCATCCCTCTGTGATGCTTGAGAGACACGACCTTCTACACCCCTACGCACGCACTTCAGCACGAGACAGTAGTCCCAGCTGAGCTGTACACTAACACCTTATAGTCCTACCCCCCAGGCAGTGAAGGAGGAGTATTTCTTGGTGCCAGGATTGGTGCCCAGCACACCTTAAGGCTCTGCACTTTCTTGTTACAACCTGCATGCTACACACAAGGGAAAGAGGGTCCTCCTTCATCCAGCGAAACAGCAACGACCTTCAGTTGTGAGCCTCACCCCTTCTGCATTTGGTCTCCAAGCCAGCAGCAGTATTTTTAGAAGGATGATGAATAGGTGTCTTGGTGCATTGTGTAGTAAAAAACAACACAAATGTTTGTGGATTGCAAACATGTGTATAAAGAAGTTAAGAAAAATATTCAAAGGTCAAAATGCACTATCATAGGATCTCTCCACAGCCAAAGCTCTCTCTTTTTCTATTCAGTCTACTTATTTTTCTCCACCTGAAAGGGGAAGAAATGAAAGACAAAAACTAAAAATCTAGAAGAATCCCAAAAACTTTATGAAAAAAGCCAAACAGATCTACTTCCCTTCTCCTTTAGGTCTGGTCTAGAAATACAGGAAACTCCAAGGGGAAAATGGGGGTGGGGGGGGATAAAATGGAAATAGAAGTACTGTGAAATATTTTCAGTAAGTTTCAACAGTGAAATACTGTGAGGCTACTGTTTAAAATCCCATTATTTTTGCCGTGCTTCAGTTCTTCCCAGTGTTCTCTATATAATAAGCATTTCAAATGAAATTACATTATTTTAAAACACACTGTAGTAGGCAATTACAATTCCCGAATACTAAATGTCAATAGAGCATAGGCCAGATTTATTGTTGTTCCTTAACTTTGTGCCATGTTCATTATATTTTAATGAATAAGGTTTCACATTAATTTTTTAAGCCTTTGCCTTGGAATCACACGGTACGGCTGTAATTGCGGTGCAGAATTAGGTGTCTATTTACATTCTCCTCTTAAGTCCTGGAGATGAAGCCTTCCTTTGACTTTTTTTTTTCCCCCCTAAGTCAGCAACATTGCTGATTCCTTCTGTTTTCAGGAGAGCACCTCAGGGCCAGTGGCATTCCCTCACCTGGCCACCACCAGCCAGGGCAGGGCCATCCCAGCAAGGACCAGAACCTGCTGCCTGCGAAGCTTGGGAGATGAGAGCAGAAGCACCAGGCACCCTGGGTTTGGCAGGGACCAGAGCAGCATCCATCAATCATGCCTGGCCATGAGGACTCCTCAATGGCAGCCTGAACCGACCCCCTCCTTTGCAGCATTTCCAGAGGGTGCTGCCATCCCTCTAGGCATCTGCCATCCCACCTTCCCCCAATTTTCTCCTGCCCACTGTCACCCCCCAGGGAGATGCAGCTCACCCAAATCATCTTTTCTAGTACGCTGACAGAATACATGAAAAAACAAAGGGTACAGACACGAGGGCCATCATGAGTAGGGCAGTGTGGAAGTACCACATCGTGCAAGGCTTTTCACCTTGTGAATTTATTTTTCACCTAGGACAGACTGTGAAGACATTACGAAGACGTGAGCTGAAATACAGGTGCTGGGCAGAAAGCAGGCCCCGCTTGCCAGCTGCTGTCTTTCAGGGGACAGATTCGACTTCCCAGTCTCCGAGCTTCCAGCAGCTTAGCAGCTGGCCAGGCTGCTGCATGCAAGGATGCTGGGTAGAACCAGGAGCAGGGGAAGTCTTTCCTCTGCATGCAGGCACTTGTTAATTCTAGTTATTTTGTATACTTGCAATACTTTAATTATTAATGTCAATAAACTATAGGAAATCTCATTCAATTAGAATTGCTTTTTTTATTTTTTTTTCCTGAGATAAAATTAAATTGCTTTATTGCAAGATCAGTCTTTGCTCCTGTTTTCTGTGCTCTTTTGAAGGGAACAGAAATTAAGTCCTGGCTCCTGGGATATTGCAAGCTGACAGGACATTGCAGACACACACCTGGGGACTGCCTGTTCTGCTGGTCCACAAGCCAAGCTTCTGTCTTTGTCCCCCACTTCTGGTTGGTATCTCCTCCTCCTCTTCACAAGTGCTATCCTCTTAATTTCCTCCTATCCAGAGAGTCTCCCTCATCACCTTTATTCATTCAGGGGCTTTTCTGTATCTAATCCTTCCCTCATATCTCACTTTCTCCAAGCCAACGCTTGCCATATCCTCTTTGCCACAACCTTACTTCTAAAGCTCTCCTTCCCCCTCACACCACCAAGGCAACAATAAATCCTCCTTTGCCCACTCCCTCCATGCCTTTACAATCCCCAGGTGTTCCCCCCCAGTTTCTCCCCACTGCTCTGCATTTCTGCCCCCAAGGCTGCGGTTCCCCATCTGCCCTCCATGGCACAGGTTTTGCTGTAACCTCTGGCTCATCTGCTGATGCCAGACACACATACACAAGTACTGAACAAAGAGCAAACCTACTTGCATCCCCTCATCCCTCCATTTTCCTTCCATTTCAAGATTTCTCCTCCAAATTCAGAGATTTTTGCCCACCAACACGCTGCACCTCCTTTCACATTTCACAGCTCAGTTTTGAACTCTGCACTGACACTGCTCCACAGCACAGATTTCTACCCATCTGAGCATATCCAACTTTGCAGGCTCTGCCAACCAACACTCCTCCCACTGCTGCCTCCCAACATGAATCTGCTTGCAGCAGCCAGGGAGGATCCCCCCACGGCTGGCCAGAGGGCTTTCTGGAGGGCTCCCAGCCTGCTAAAGGTGCCAACCTCTCCGACAGCTGCATCTGACTCCCACTGATGCACTCTGTTCTTCTAACTGGCCACCCTGAAGAGTGTTCTGCCCCTGTCTGCAGTCAACAGATCTACAGAAATCAAACCATACCAACCAAGCATCTGAACCTAAGGTAGGAGACTTAGAGATGTCAGATTTCTGGAAATCAGATTTGAAAAGCGGAGGGGGTGCTCTAACTAAGGAGTCTGGTTTTTTGGGTTGTGTACAAAGGTCCAAGAAAAATCCAGAATAAAAAAAAACCACCCATCCTGAAAAATCCACAAATTACTTATTTGTTAAAACCCAGCCATATGTACTTTAGGAAAGAGAGCTTCATGCATAATTTAGTTGGCACACAGATTGTACTGTTGTGTGTTTCATGCGCGTTAAATAAATGAGCATAAATTACTTAATTTGAATAACACCAAACACCTGATTCCAGAGACGGAGCAACACTTTACACCAAGGCATGTAAGTGCTCTTGGCTTGTTGACATTTCACCAGAGCAAATTAAAACTAGCAAGCTGAAAACAGAAATCCATCTTGTGGCTTGTAGACAAACATCCATGGTGCATCCACACGGCTCATGAACAGCACAAAACTGAACCATGATGATATGTGATGGAGCTACAGACGAGACTTGCATTGCTACAGAAAGTGCCAAAAATATGAACATCAGATCCCTAAACATGTTCTTTATGATGCTGGTAACACACAATTCAGTAACAAGAACAACAGTAAGTTGAGCAGCCTGCATTTCCATGGATCTGAGTATTTTTTAATTTCTCACCAAAATTTCATAAAGAACTCAGGGAAAAAAAAAAGCTTGATAGTATTTCTCACAAACCTCAGAAAAAACGCCCTTCTTTGTCTGAATGTCCCTGTTTTCCCACACACAGCTTTCTATATCTAACTAGACCATAAACATGGCATTGGAATGCTTCTCTCTTAATAAGAAAAAGCTTAAATAAAGCACTTCTGGTAATTTATCTCCATGTCACATAGGGATGCACATGGGATTTGCCTCCTACCATTTCTTTATCTGTGCCAAGAGCAAAGTTTTCAGATTTTGACAAATATCATAGATTCCCGTATTTCTCCAAAAGATATTTCAGTTGCTAGCAAATAATTTATCTTTCAGGAGTAAATTCCTCTGGTGCAGGTTTGGGTTGGGGGGCTGTATTCTGCTGGAACTGGAGAAGGAAAGGCAAGTGAAGGATCTTCTCTAACACATGTGGAACTAGCTCTGCCTTAAATGTGTGACAATATTTCCTTTACTTATTGCAGCCTTCAGCTTTTTGCCTGCCCGTCATAAAACAGACATCCTACTGAAATGAGACAGAACACCAACACAACAGACATTTGCAAGTCTGGCCAGGCTGGAAGGTGCTCTCAAATACAACATAGGGAAGATGAAATGAAGTATCTTGCACCATTAAAAGTGAAAGCAGTGTATGCAGACAAGCCATAGGCATTGCTTTGAGTCTTCACAAGACTTCTTTCCTCCTATGGCTTCAGATTCCAAACTAGCCATGGAGCTACATGTACCACAATGTCTCCTTCAACATTATACATGCCCCCTCACCTCTCCCCTGCAGAACCAGGCAATGCAGTTGGCTTTGCCTTACTTCAAGGAAAGAAAGCCAAACACTATCAAACAGCCTTGTACTTACTGAGTTCAGCAATGCTCCCCACACGCGTAGCGAGTAAAGACTGCTCGATGGTCCTTAGCTCTGACTGGCTGAACATCTGCACCTCCCCGGGCTTGTTTGACCTTTGCTGGTCTTTGTGAAGGTTCAAGCTGTCTGGCAGGCACAGAACACCTGTAGTGGATAAAAAGAAAGAAAAACTGTGATGTGATTTCAGCCAGTATGGATGACTTTGCCGCCACCACCACGCCATTGTGGAGATATTCCAAGACACGGCCTGTGTGTGCTGAGCTCAATGTCACAGATGATTCTTGCAGAAGTGGCCCTTGTTAGCTCTTTTGAATATCCTCAAGTCAACTACAATACCACCTAGGGATCATTCTTACAGAAAATCCTAGGAGGATTGCCCAAGGAGTTCAAGAGGGTTCCAGAGAAGCCTCCTAGAAACTACTCCAAACCTACACAAAATTATTAGAAAATGGTATTTAATGGCATCTCAGAATTCTTCAAGATTGGCTTTAAAATTACATATGAGATAGACAACACATTTACAGGATTTTCCTGTAAAGGGAATTCCACTGTCAATTGCCAAAATAACAGACACTATCAAGATGTTAGAAGTGTCACTGATGGGCTGATTGAATTTCTTTTGTAAATACAGCTCCCAGCAAATGAACTGTTTGGGCTTCAAAAGCCCATTATGCAGAAGCCCTCAGAGCAGTGAATTTTCATGGTGCAGGGCAAAACTAAAGCTACTGACATAAAATGACTTACATACACATTCATTCAGGCACAAAAGTCACTTTCTGCCATAACATCTAAACCCTCAGGAGTAGACAGAGGGCATATATTTATTCATCAAAATCATTGTCATGCTAAAAACCACAATTTATTTACAAGAGCGAACGCTGCATTACCATCCTTGGGTAACAGATGCATTGGTCCTGCTTGGAGAGCAAGCTCTGCTCCCTTCCTAAGGTCTGGGAACAGTCAGCTATGGCTGTGGTCTTCACAGCACCACCTTCCCAACCACTCTGGGACACACACACGTGGAGACCCAGGCAGTGGGATTGTATCTCTTTATGATGATTACATTTCATTTTATCTCCAAATGCATGATATGCAACAATTACCTTTGAAAAGAAGCCAGAGTAGGAAATGTGTTTTTTCCATTAGTTTTTACTACTCTTTCCTTTTAAGCACAGACAGGAGATTCTGCCCTTACAGGCCAAGGAGACTGTGCAAAATACATTAAGGAAGAGGTATGTATTTAGTGTTTTTCTTCAAAGGAACAACTTGCTTATTTTCCCAGCTCAGTAGATACATGATGTCTAACTCTACCAACCAATAATTCTGGCCATTGGAGGTGCAGGGCAGAGCTGCTACCTTAACCTGTTTGTCTCAGTTAGGAAACAGACCCACAAACGTCCCTGCCTTGGAGCACTGAAAGACCAGGCCATTCATCCGAGAGAAGATGCTTCTCACCCATCTTGTTAGCTTCACCAAACTACCCTGGATTCCCTCCTCCCATCTATCTCTTCCCTAGAAACAGTTCAGACTACAAGTTGTAGTTGCAGCACAGACCCAAAAACACCCATCCTGGGAGGAGAGAGGTAACACAGGTTCAGTGAGTCTATCCAAAAGAAAACACAGGAATACAGACTGGGAAAAATGAAGACGAGAAGTCTTGCCCACCAAGGCCATGAGAGAGCAAACTAACTCAGGATCAGGATCATCCTCTGTGTGCAGCAGCAGCAGCATCAGAGCAGAATCCCTAATAGCCTGTTTGAATGCTGGAGATAGAGAAGCAGGAACAGATGTAATTCCCAGCCCTGGCTCCAGTCCCAGGGTTGTAACAACCCCATGCACGTGTAGAAGGTCATGAGAGAGTAACACAACTCACAAGGAAGCGCCCTGGAGAGAAAGAGCAGGACATCTGACACAGCAGAAGGGAGGGAAGAACCCAAGGCAGAAAGGTAAGGAATGAAAAGCAACAACAGCTTATCAAACAAGCTCTTCAAATTCTCCTGCCATCGCTCAGCGGCTGACTCGCATAAACACTTGGCACAGTGATGAACATTTATATTCTGTGGATGTACAGAGCTCAAGGAGTACAGCACCTGGATTTAAAATGCAGGATTGCCTGCATATTTTACTAAGTACTCTCTCAGAAATCTTTCTCACTTTTTTAGATTATTCTTTATAATTTTAATGGATAGAAATTAAGTCAAAATTGGAAGAGCCTTCCCTGCAGAAACCAGATGTGAAAATGATCTAAGAGACTTCTAAAAACAAGAAATAGAGCACAAACAGCTTTATGGCATCTTTAAAAATGAATTGGATAATTTTTCTGCGAAAACACACCTGAAGTATGGAGGAAAAAAATATTGGTTTATGATAACTTTACAAACAAAAAAAAATGCAAATGGTTTAAAATCGTAATATGTACAGAAGATATTTCTCCAAGTGATTTATGCAGTGGGATATAGACATTTTATTCTCTACTTTATCTATGCCTCTGTTCCCACAGCCAGGCCTTTTCCTTACAAACAGCCCTGATGATTAATTACTCTGTTCTTTGGCAAGGGGAGCATATTCTTAGGTTCTTGGATGGAAAAGCACAAACGAAATGCAAAATGTGCCATTGTTAGAAAATGTCACAAATTCTAGGACGTGTCATGCCAAAGGGTTTCACTTGGGTTGGAGATTAGCAAAGACACACAATAGCCAAACATCTGATACTTATATGCCAGCTTCAAAACTATAATTGACCACAGCCAGCGACCAGTGGGGGTGATGGAAGATTTGTTTATAACTCATAATTTTGCTGGATCACATCTGGTTTTCACAAGTATGCAGAAAGGGAATTCTATGGCTTGGGCATGCAACTCTGCCAGTCTTCTAGCTTCAGCTGTTTTCCCCAAAAGATATTAAAGTGAATAAAATACCTTTTTAGAAGAAAAACCCACTCTCTCTTTTTATCAATGTTTGATGTAAAGCTCAAATTCCCTGATGAAAGACTACAGTAGGAAAGACAAGAGCATGCCAAACTGAAGAAGGAGGGGAAAAAGATAAACACTTTGTGATTATAAATATTTTTTTTATAGATAGAAATGTCTGAAAAACTTTCACTGGTTTGGCTACAGTTCAACTTCCTTATTTTAATTCTCTGCCAATTGGTATTACTCATCTACCTTTTCAGCAGCATTTTCAGCTGTAGTGTGTTGAACTTGAAAAACAAGTAAGGACCTCAAGTTTCCAGTGGCCTGAAAACTGGGACTTTTCCCCCCTTCCTTTTCTGGCTGTCACTGCTGACGCTACCTGTCATTCCACACCAAAGATTTCTGTGCAGTATCTTCAGAAATGAACAGCAGTACCCGACTTTTCTCTCAACTGGCACTGTTACATGTCCTCCCTTTCTGCATGGTTACTCAACCCTGTGCGCTTCCCTGCCCATTATTTTATCCCTCTTCCTCCCTCCGACTCACTAGAGTGGAAATTAAGAAGTCAGTTGTGTGATGATTATGGGGCCAGACTCCTTCAGTACATCCCTGGCTGCTCTGTGCCACCCAGCAATGTACAGAAGCCACACGGTGCACCTCTGACTGCTGTGAACCACTGGAGCAAGGCAAGGCAGTCAAAGCACTCAAGGGTATTTGGACTTTGTCACTTCTCTTGGTCCTTGCCCTGGTCTGTACCCTCCTTGGGGCACGGATCTGTCTAGGACTTGATTGCAAGGAGACATATTCAGAATGGGCCACACCCAAAATTGCTTTATTCATTTTGCCCTTGGCCTCAGAGTACCCTGCAATCTGTAGGTAAAAGACCGAAGAGAAACGCATACATTTTAAAATCAGCAGGATGCCAAAATAAAAACAATCACAGTGACAAGCTCTTAATGCTCCCCCTCCCAAATCTCTGGAGAAAAAACAACATCATAGAGAAAATCCGATGCACAATTAATACACTCCACATTTTTCCTGCCCTCTGGGCTCAGCTGAAACACAAGCCAGAACTCAGTCCCTAAGGAGTTGAAAATCCCAAACGAAAAAAGTATTACACAAAATGACAAAGTGAAGAGTGAAAGTTCCCAAACTTACAAAAGAAGCAGCTATTTTAAACTCATCCAAAGACTGGGGTACCTGGTAACTCTTTTCCAGTTTTCCCATGCACATTCCCACCTCTTTGGGCTTGCTTGATGCACGGCCCTCCATTGCAAAGCAGATTTTGGCACAGAAATACATGCCGTCCTGATTACTCCCTTCAGAGCTTGTGGCAGAGCTGACCAATGCTATCCTTGCAGCGTGACACAAGTGTGTGTGCATCACACAAATATCCCCAGCTCAGTGCCCAGCAGCAGTCCCAGCAGAGCTCCTCAGTGCCTCCCCAGCAAAACAGCCCGAAGGACCTCATAGTCCAGAGCAACTCCAACACCAGGCACTGTGTGACACTGTGTGACTCTTACAGCTTTTCTGGGCAGGAGAAAGACAAGGTGTGCAGCCCAAATCTCACCTAAATACAGAGGAATCATCAAAAAAACCCCTAAGCTTTCTCCACTGGCTCCTCAATTTAGACTGATACCTACCTGCACTTATTTATACACCAGCTGTTGCCAAACATTTGGTTCCTGAAGTGCCGGCACTTATGGTGCCCATCCTCCAGGACCAGCAGACTTCACTTCCTCTCAGACACAGGCTGCTGGCTTTCTATGGACTGCATATTGCTGTTGGCAGTGCACAGCTATTTGCATCGTGCACAGGCAGATCAAAGGGCAAACCACCAAAGAGTAAGACAAGCAGCCATTTGTATACCACCATGAATGGCAACACAAAGGGCAGAGCAACAAAACCGCGAGGCCGTTTATTTGGGATAGGTAACAAAGTTTGGGGCGGTGCTGTATTGCATACTCATCCTGTATTTCAGTCCCAAATCATCTTTACCACCTAAAAGTTATTTTCAACTGTGAGTCCATCTCAGGAGAAAGAGAAATTCAGGAGCTGAATTTGCAGTTCCAGTTACTGCATCTCTGATGTTACTGCTCCAGCCTTCCTCTTCTCACCGTTCTAAGCGTTTCCATATCACACACCTCCCATATTTGAAGCTGTTATTCATATTTCAAGGACTCTGAAACATTTAATCAAGCAACTGCTTGAGCATACAGCAAAATCACCAATGCCAAATGATACCTCAACTATCACTGAATTATATATATATATTTATCTGCATATAAAGCGACAGAACAAGGCAAGCAAGAGGTCTGCACTGCCTACATTCATCGGTCTGCAATACCTAATGTCATCCACATTTTAAATTCCTTGCCTCCTCCTCTCCTTTAGTATTCAAATCCCATGGTCTAAACAAAACAAATTTCCAACAACATTAAATTAATAAAAATGCCCACTGAACAATGTGATTCAAATGATCCATGGCTGAGGCATCTAGCAGAAACCCAACACAAATGTGTTTGCTTTGACTAGAAATGTAAGCGCTGTAAACACCATAAAACATTTTTTGCACATTTCACCATTCATGCCTTTGGAAAGAGTGCCAGACTTCTTTATATCAATTTAGAGCGTAGATAGAAGCATGAAGACTTTGCTGTTCTCTTGTTATTTTTCTTTAAGTGCTCCTACTTTAAAGAGAAAACAATTCAAATTTTCTTTGACCTCCCTCTATGTCTATCTATTACATCTTAAGCAAATGTATATACCTGAAAAACAGTTTTTACCCTCACTGCAAGAAATAGCTGGATCCTACTAAGAGTTTATAGAACCTAAGTGTGCAGGACAGATATAAGGCAAATTGCTATGGAAAATGAGCCTGCAAATGATAGTTAACCCTGAGCTGTCCACAGTACATGGTGTTGCATGTTACACTGCTCAAGTAAATGCCAACCTTACCTAGCAGGACTACCTTTAGAAGTAGGAAATCCCCTCAGTCATCATAATTTTTTTTATTTTTTACATGGGAACACAGGACTAGAAAATCTTTTGAGTCCAGTCTCCTGCTCTCATAAATAATTATGTGAAGTTCAAGAGCTCACAAAACATCCAATAAAAGAACCCCCTGTTATTCCACAAGCTCATGTACCAAAATACTTTCCATCAACAGAGAGTATTCTTGAGATCTACATCAAGGCCTGTGGGAAAAAAGTAAAACAGGTTAAAAGTATTGCCAGCTGCCTTTGCAACAGCAAAGCACTTAACTAGGTGCAAACCCCACATGGCTGGTATTCCAACATGCAGAAAAACCCTCCTGACCCCATATTTTGCAATTATGGCAATCATGAGTATGTGAGGACAATGCACCACCCAGAAACACAGCAGATTTTGAGGGATGGTATGGGATCACCAGCACCATGAGCTCAACATCCCAACAGCAATGCACAGGAGCTGCTGAACCTAAAGGGACACAAACTACTCCACAGAAGCTCAAACTTGGAAAAAACTCCTTTGGTGCCCATTTTTTGAAACAGCCTGCACCATCACTCCTGGGCTCAGTCTGTCAACTTGACTGGCAAGGCAGATGGAAAACATCTTGACTTCTCCTTGCAGAAATGAGACTACAGGGGAAACTTTAAAGCCAATCATATCAGCCAGCGCTTTCAGTTAAAGGAAGACCTGGAAAGTATTCAAGGCGAGGAGCACAAAGTGTCTTCTTTCCACACATTCCAACCCAGTCAAATAACAGGGAGTGGCTTTGCATGGAGAAAATGCAAAGCACTTGGGAAAGCTAGGTGGTGAGATAAAGTTTCCAGAATGGGAGTCTTAAAGTAGGCTGAGCAGCCCAAACAAGGAAGGGCAGACCAGGCACAGGAATCAGCTGCAAGAGACTGAAGGGACACTACTTCGTGTGTCTTTAACACCTACTACCCAAAGACATTAATAGGCATTATCAACCTTAAACTTTGCCTCAAGACACTGGTATTATGCAGATAAGGTAATATTCATGTCTAATTCATAAAGAGAAAGTAAAGCCTTAGAGAGTTTAGTAACTAATTCAAGGTGAAGTAAGAAATGTCAGAGAAAATCAGGAAAAGACCATAAGGCCTCTAGCTATGCATTTTAACCACAAGAGATCACCCTTTTTCTCCTGGAAAAATCAGTAGAAGAGCAAATGAATAATGCTTTAAAATTAAAGAACTGAGAGCCTAACTAAATCATCCAACGTAAAGAGCACCTCCATGAGATGTCAGAGTAGATGCTACAGGAAGATGAGATAATAGAGTTATACTACAACATGTGACTATGACATCTTTTCTTGTAACCAAGTTTCTTAGCACAACATATTCTACTTAACTGGGACATCCTCCTTATTAGGATCCTTCCAAAGGCAATAGTTTTTGCCTAATGATAATGAGTGGCAATCAGTGCTGCTTAAAATGGCATACAAGTAACAACAATTCAACTAAATTAGGATATATTCTGCTAGCACCAAGCAGTTAAATGGTGCACAACCAAGTGGAACGCAGGATGGATTTGATTGTTTAGGCTATATATTACAAAACAAAGAAGAATCAGAGTATTAGATCCCCCTAAACATAGAAACTGAGCTCCCAAATCACCAACTACAGCTTTACATTTATTTTTCATAGAATATAGAGAAAAGAAAGTCTTAGTCCTGCCAAAATCAATTGCTCAACTTCAAAATCCTCAAATCCACCACAAATAAAAACTACAAAAACAGTGAACATGAAGCAATCCAGTCCTCAAGCAAGAGAAGAAACGGAGATCCATCTTCTCATGCTCATCCCAAGGTCTCTCCTAGTTCCCTGGAGTGGTCTTCTGGACACTGCCACTGGCCAAACAGCAGAGAATGCATCCACAGGCTGGACAACCCACACACATGTGCTGATGGCACAGCAAACTGTAGCTGATGCAATAGCTGTGTTCCCATCCCGTCCCTCAGTGAGGGGACCGTATGCCTTCACCTACCTGCGATTTTCACCACTGCTCTCCCTGTTGGCCACGAAGGGGCATTATCAAGTTCACAATAGGAAAACTGCACAACAGCATACTCCGCTCACTCATGCTGTTCCACTGTCACAGTGACCATAAAACTTCCAGTGAGAGTCGTGATTTTTTTGGCAGAGAGATGTTAGAGCTGACACAGCGCATTTATTTCATGTCGAGCACCCATGAGCTTGAGCTTACCCTGATCTAAGCTATGCTGCCCTAGAACTAGCGATGCGTGGGAGAAAAATTCTCTAACACTCGCTGATAGGAGGCATCAAGATATAAAAAATAAAACTTAAAAATGCCATATCATCTCCCTTCTTTACTGCGTGCAAATAAACATAATACATGCAGTCCCGAGTGTCTCCACTCAAGAAGAAGTTGAGAGGTCATGGGGAGTCTGATGGAAGAAGAGAGCATGATGATGTTGGCAGTACCAGCAAGTGAAAAAGCTCAGAGAAATGTGGATTTGACAGTACCGAGTCTAACCATGAGATGCCTCTTGCAACAGATGGAAGACACATACTCAAGGAGGAAAGGATGTGCTCTGTTATAAACATGGACTCTGGGCATGCACAGGAGTATGAACTCAGGCAAAAATGGGTTTGGCTAAAATCAAGCACAATTCCCCATTAGACAGAGTTCGAAGAAGGTCTAAGCCTTTGAGTCACCAAAAAATGACTAAGAATGCATTAATGGGTTTTATTTTACGGAAAAAGACCTGTCAGCTGATAGCAGCAGAACAAGAGGATTCGGTGATTCATAGCTTAATATGCTTTCCCAGAGCCTATAATTTCCTTCATTCATTACCATCAGCCCCCTGAAAAGCCCAGCCATGACAGAAGACTTCCCCTTCAGCAACTGTGATGTGGGCACGGACCGAAAGCCCAGCGGTGCTGATACGGCACCTCTCCTAACCCAGTCCAGCCTCCTCCAGTACTTGGACACACCAAACAGCAAAAACAAAACCAGCAGCTAATTCAACACTATCACACATGAGCAAGTGAGCTTCTTGTAATGATACTGGTTCGGACTTCTTGAGAAGAGTGAGTGTTAAATTGCAAATGAGTAACCCTGTGGAAGAACAGAATCCCCCATTTTTGCAAGACCTACAATCCAAACAGGCTCCTGTTCCAGGTACTGCAGCTACAGTAAAGCAGTACGGAAAGCCTGATCCAAAACAGCACGTTTTCTGTTGCTTTCTCTGTGTGCCACCATTCCTGTGGCATAGGCACCATGTGTCAGACACTCCTGAGGGTCAGACACATAATTTCAAAAACACTGATGCACTTTCATTTCTGAGCAGTTGCACTAATACTGAACAGTATACTTGGCAAGAATATTTTGAATACCCTAAAAAGCATCTCCTCTATTTGCTTCAATATTTGCAAAGATTAGTATGCTCTTTACAGAAGAAAGAATTGTTTGCCAAAAATTCCTCCTTTCACTTTGGAACATCATCAGCTTATATAAAACTGCATGAATAATACCCATTGGAGAAGACACGTGGTGCTGAGACCAAGCATGGGGCATTCCCATTGTAGTTACAAACTGCACCCTTCATGTTTCACAGCTGGAAACAGCTGGACACAGGATTGAGGGGAGTGTGGTGTGACATGGTGCCTGTGGTCTATGGAGCAATCACTACCTTACACTTGGAGCCAGTTACCTATGCAAAAAGTCATGCAAACCACACATGCAGAAATAAGGACGGTTTGCAATTCAAACTGCTGAAACAGCTGACCAGGCCAGAGTGGCATGACCAGCTGATGGGAGAATGACACCCCTTTCTGCAGAGATGGGTGCTTGCTGTTTGCTTTATAAGTCACCTTCCACAAATGCCAAAACCTTGGACTCTGCTACCATAGTATCAAAAAGCAGCTAAAATCATCACCATCCTTCAGTTTTGAACAACTAGACCATCAGCCCCAGAAGTTTCTGGGAAGGCAGTAGGGTATGTGTCTTAATAAAATAAATATAAAACAAATACAATTAGTTAAGTCTGCAGTCAGTAGGGCACTAAACCCAAAAACACATGACATGTAGGCACTGCAATGAAACCCCTGAGCCAATGGACACATGGGAACGGAATTGCACCGCTGCTGCATGTCGCTATGCCTCAGCAGGAAAATGCAGGCAGCTCTGGCAGAACTCTTTCTGACTTAGTAAGGGTCAGGATTTTAGCCCCACAAGGAGTAGGTTTTGGGTGAAGAGCCCACGGTAAAGGTTAATTAGGATTTCCTTTCAACTGCTTGCACAGATGAATATAAGATTAGCCACTCCACCCTCACCAGAAAAGCCCATGCTTAATGAAAGTAAAGAATGATAAGATGGTTTAGAAACACAAGCTGCTATTTACTGGCTTTAGGGCAGTATCCTGTAACTACTAGAATTTACTGCACTCCCTCCCACCCTGCTAAGGACTGCGCTAAGCAAACAGATTATCACAGCAGGATAAAAAACACCTACTCATTAAGTGTATGGTACAGGATTATGGCAATCCCCTGAACTGTCTACAACCCCATAGCAGGACATGCATACAGGCTCCTGCAACCCCCCCCAGCCAGGTTTGGTACATCACTTGGGGTATCCTTAGCAGGCAAGATGTCCTCACCTGCAAACACCTGAGTTCAGGAACTGACAGCTGTGACCTGCATGGGACCAAGATACCTCTCTCCCACCCTCAGTAAGAGAGTACCCTCCTGCCTTCAGCATGTGTTTCAATGGGGTTTTGCCATGTATTTAAAGCAAAAGGTTCACCTAAAAATTTTACTGACTGGAAACCCTGGATGCCAGCCAGGTGACAGTCCTTTCTCAAAGTAACCTTTACATTCCTCCAAAATTCCATTTGGCTTACTAAATAGAAATGGCTTGTTAATAGCACGTATTTCACCATTCAGACCTTTGATATAGACACCTACAACAATAAATCAGTCCTGACCAGTAAAGGTTAACCTACATATATATGGCAAAATCATTACAGACAATGAAAAAAATTTACAAGAAGAGAGGTTAGACTATGCTGCCAGCACACGTTTATGATCACTTGCCCTAAAGATTGGCTGGCTGAACCCATTTCAAATGATTCAGGTTTTATTGAATTGGATGAGCTGATGGACACACTCTTCTCCACCCAGCTACAACACAAACTAACTGTTTTCATGTGAATGAACTCATTACACAGCTACCAGTTTATCTGAAAAAGACTTTAAAATTATTTTAGAGGTTTAATACTTCTAATCCATGTACAGTATGCATTTGTACATTCTGAATTTTAAATCAAGATCAGTTTTACTCCTAAAGTATCTCATACACTTTTTGAAAATTATGCCTTCTATTACTTTTTCCAGACAGAAATGGCTGCACATTTATTCTCAGAGTGGTTAAAGGTCAAACCCAGTTTTCTTTTTTTGCATAATCTGAAGATTTGAACCTCTGCATTATTTAATCTCCACTGTTTCACCCAGGACACTCACAGATCAACAAACACCAAAAACCCTGCAGTAAAGGAATATGATCATTTCTGTGTCAGACCCTTCTCCAGTGCACTGAACAGGCAGTAGTTAATGAATAAACACGCTCACTATTTTATCTTTGTGGTTCAGTGTGGTTTTCGGCATGACTTTGACATGACCGCATCTTATCCATCCTCTGCTTTGAATAAATTCCATTCCCTGTGGGCTCACGTCTTCCCACTGGAGCCCTTGCAGGGACTGAGACAAATCCTCAGCAGTGCCTCAGCCACCCTGTGGAACTGCTTCACCTCCAAGCACAGCTTTACCAAATACTTAAGCATCAAAACCAGGCTGAGGAACCAACCACAGACCAGTTTTGCTTCCACAGCCTTGGTCTTAGAAACAACTGAGACAATTCTGCTGAAATCTAAAAAAAAAAAAAAAAAGAAAAAAAAGAAAAAAAAAAAAAAA
>VXBX01007117.1:316621-369907 GCA_013400415.1 Scytalopus superciliaris
AAATCATTTTGGGGAACTGACTGCCCTAGAAAAAAGCTAAATACCACTGACACATATCAGAGGCAGCAACTGAAATCAGGGACATATAATGATCATCAGCAGGTAGCTGTAACTGCCTCGCCAGCTACATCTCATCTGCTAATTTTATTTAGCCTTTTCTGTTTAAAGCATACTGAAAGAAGCCAAATGGTATTTGGAAACTTCCAGACAGGGCTTCAGTGGGTCAGTATTATATAACTTATTAGCTAAGTGGCAATATATGCAATGAAGGACACAGAAATTGATCATAAATCTTCAAAATTGATTCAAATCAAAAGCCTAGATAGGAATGACCCCCAAATAATAAACCAGTACAAACTCCATTTCCTTCAGTCACGTACAGTCCCCAGACAGATGTCTCCTCATGGCATCATGTCTTCCCTCATCTCCACTTCATTTTTCACCATCCTGGGCTCATGACGGCTACCTGCTCTCAGCATCCCTGGGACCCATTCCTCAGCATCTTCTCCAGGGCTACACCAACAAACCAAACCCATGGTGTTCAGCCTGGAAGCCACTGCTTCCAGCAGGAGGTTACAGCTCCTGGACTAACTCAGGTTGTACCTATTCCAATCACATTTTCTATTAATAAACGTAACAAAATGCTCCCTGGTTTAGATTTCTTAATATTAACAATTACATGAACCACAGGGAGTTACATGAGAATTATGAAGTTCATAATATTTGAGAAAGACAGGGATTCAATGAAAACTACTATTTTGCAGCATAAAAACACACCATCCAATTTAATTGCAATGCACAACACTACAAGATCTACAAGCAAGTTTTCATTGCCTCAGCTGCATGTCATGAGAGAAAGGAACAAAAATAGACCAAATTTCTGGTTCAAAAATAAAATAAATTTGTAATTAATTATTTTAATTCTATTCTAGTGAAAAGGCAGAACTCTGCAATTTGAATTGTTTGTAGATTTGTGGCCTTCAGCCATGAGCAAACAACACACTACCACTGACCCAGGCCACAGGGACTGCCACAGCTGGCCAAGAGTAATCTATGAGCTTCATTAAGATATTTAAATAGAGTTCATATATATATATATATATATATGCACACAATGTGAAATTAAAGCAGGCATTTGCATACAGACTTCCCAGAGAGTACCCTCTGTTGGAAAACTGTCACTTCCTTTGCGCTCCTTTGCCCAGAAATATGTAATCAAGGAAGTAATTCCTGCTGTTAAGAGCTGGAACAGGTTGTGCAGTGAGATGCCTGCAGGGCCACCTCCACATTTAGACCCCTCTTGGTGGATGTTTCGTGGAGCCAACAGGCAACATGCCCAAAAAAAAGAGTTATGATGCCTGTCCTCTGTTTATCTATGCTTTTATTTCATCTCAGAAGTTAACAGGCAATAGGATCTAACTCTTCTGCTAAAGCACCTGGTTCTGAGCAGGGGTTGAGCCACAGTGCAGTGCTGAGGATGCTGCCATAGAGGCATCTGACAGCCTCAACAGAGTGCACAGAGCCCCAGCCCATCAGCAAGAAAGCACCATACTAAGTAAATTAATGCAATTTCACTTATTGCTGTGGTCTTCTAAACTAAGTTTTAATCACTCAAGAGACAAAAATATACTGTCCAGCTAGTCTATCCACAGGCAAAGATAAACTGGTCATTTAAATGGGAAACAATACAATTTTCTCTTGCACTATTACAGGTAAAAGTTACATAGACACCACATGTGAAAGACATGTTGCATGTGGATCATCTTTTCTCATGTGAGGTTTGCATAATGAAAACAGTTCTTCTGGCCAAATTCTTCATGTTAATCATCTCTCTAGGTGACTGGCAACGGATTTAGGGGACACTCAAAATGGTTGATTTTGTAGGAAAGTTGCTTCTTACTCTGGCAGATGTGGAAGAAACTTCCCACCTCCCCACCTCCGCCAGTGGACAGGTATGGCATTGTCACAGTAATATTTCAAAATATGCAGGTCACCATGAACATGGCTGCACAGTGGGCAAAGCCTTCGGTATGAGAACTGAAAGAACACATTTAATAATGAGGAATTTTGATAAAAAAGCTGAGCATCTTTTCTTTTTCCACATGGAGATTGTTATTCTTGGTATTTCCAGAGCGCAGGACAGCAATGAAACTTTATCATTTCATCTAAGTTCCCTCCTCAGACAGTTTCCTCTTTGTTCAGCACTCAGGTGCTATTCTTTGTCCACCACACTTAGCTAGGGAGTTCGACACATTTCTGTTTGGTTTCTGAAACCAGCTGTGTGTGTACATGCCACCTGTACTGATTTATCATATGGCCATGGATTCTCTTCCCACCTCTGCTTAGACAATCACTACTTGAAACTGAATTCAAAACAACCTTTAGTGTCACTGGACAAAAAACCACCTCCAATTCACAGGATTTAAAGCAATGAGTGCAACAATCTCAGCAAAAGCAATGACAACGTGATTTGAAAGCCTTCAAGGTCAGTTCTCAAAATTACAAGCATTGGGAATACAGGTTTTACCCTACACTCAATCCCATAGACTAAAACTTCCACCAGTTCACATTTAAAGAGCCCCAAGTAACCTTGATCATGATGGGTACAACTGGAAATTTTGAGACAGGTTTTTCTTCTTCAGAGAGAGCTGAGCTGGAAAGAGGAACTGGAAACTGTCCTTTGGTTTTGGTTATGGATTGATCATATGGCTGCCACTTGCAAATTCCACCCACTGGAGTTCTTAAGCAAAAGAATGTTTCAGAAGAGATCTGACTCAGAAAGGGCAAGTCCAGCACTATGGGTTTCCCCAGCATGCTCTGAGATAGGGAACAAGATGCAAATGTAGACACCAACTGCCCTGAACTGATTTCTCAGCATCCATAGCCCTGATCTTCACAATCTGAATTGTACATAAAACACTACATTCTGAGGTCTGCACCTCACGGCAGGGGATTAAGAAAAGTATGACTGATACAACAGACAGTGCTTCAACTCTCGGGAGAAAAAGAGTACAGGATTTTTTCTGGTGCCTTCAGAATCATGGAAAATACACAAGATGAAGCAACAGCTTTTATGTGCTGTGAAAATATGATTAAAATGTCCTTAGGCACGTAACTCAAGAGTCAGCACAGACCAATATGATGTAGACAAGAGAGATAAGGAGTTTGTGAACTGTGGTTTACTGATAGGACATACAAGATTAATGCAAGCAGCAACAGAGAAGGAAAACAATAAAGATATAAATTATGGGAAATAATCCTTACACTAAGCCACTCTGCATGCTTTTGGGGAATGAACTGACAGCCGAGTGTATGATAACATTCATGTGATCAACCATTCTCTTAGTTTTCATGAGTTAATAGCAACTGACTGGTGTGTGTGGCAGTAACATGTAAGGGCAGTTCTGCTGAAACAAACACCAGTTCGCACTTCATTCTAATTGTACAGCAAACCTTAATTTAGGGGCTTCAAAAGCTGACTGACCAAGAAATTACTCTGAAGCAAAGCAAGGAGAGTCATTCCAAATATGTCATACTACTGCAGAGATATATTACACATCTTGGGGGCAGCTAGAAGATACAGATCTTCCTTGGATGAAGGTAATATTCAGGACAACAACTGAGACAATGTCTTGTCCAAAAGACAAGAAATATATTAATAGAGATGTACTGCATCCAGCTCTGGGGTCCTCAGCACAGGAAAGACATGGACATGCTGCAACAGATCCAGAGGAAGCCACAAAGATGATCAGAGAGCTGAAGTTTCTCTCCTGTGAAGACAGAGAGATTTGGGGTTGTACAGCCTGGAAAAGAGAAGGCTGTGGTGAGACAGTGGGGAATGGTTTAAAACTGAAGGACGGTCTATTTATGTTAGATATAAGGATAATTTTTATCTTTTTTTTTACCATGAGGGAGGTAAAACACCAGCACAGAGTGACCAGTCAGGTGGTGGATGTCCCATCCCTGTAAACATCCAGGGTCAGATTGGATGGGGCTTTGAGCAATCTGATCAGGTTGAAGCTGTCTCTGTTCATTGCAGAGGGACTGGACTAGATGGTCTTTAAAGGTCCCTTCCAACCCAAACCATTCTGTGATTCTATGAACCTCAACCAGGTGGAAACAAACACATTTTTGTCACCTCTCAGCTGCACAAGGGCGGTTCATGTACTGACCATGACGCCTCCAGGCCATGCCAAGTTCCAGCTTGTGCAGCACATCATCCCAGCCACACAAGCTCCTGCAAGCACTTAGGCAACCGCACTTCCCCCTGAACTAACAGCCCCATGGGGCAAGATACTTGACTAACAACAACTAATTGTTTGGCCAATATCCTGTTTCAGTACCAAATGCAGATTCCCGTGGTACACGCTGCAAAAGCTGCCCCTAAGCTGGGCTGACCAGGGAGCTGGGCTGGCTCCTTATCTCTTCAGGAGGGCTCTGCAGCAACCACAGCCTGTGAGAATGAGCAACCTGCTCCGTCCTGCCGGGGGGACGTACGTGACATCTGCAGGCGCCGTGTGGTTTGCAGGCTGTGGCTGTGGCTTGCAAGGCAGGCACGGAAACGGGCTCGGCTTTCGCTCGTGCAGTCGCGCGTGTGGGTGAGCATCCTCTGGCTTCGGAGAGCCACCAGCACAAACCAGCCCCGTGCTGGCAGGAGTTTGTAAAGCGCATCGAGGGGTTTGCTTTATCACCACAAACTGAACGCTACTGCAAAGGACTCCCATAAAATGAGATACATTGCTGTAATAAAGGAAACAATATTTACCAAGATACTTAGAACTCTTATTTTCAATATATATCTTCAAAGCAATTAACTAATATTAGAGCATTAATTTTCCACAGGCCTCCACGACTCCAGAGGGTATGGTTAGACCTCTCTTAGTTTACACAATTAAAGTGCAATGCTTCAAATCTGCTGCCTTGAACAGGAGCAGAGGTATCAGTACCTGCAGCGAAACCAGAGCTCAGAGGTCTTAATCCACCAGCCCAAATCCCCTTCTCTATAGGAAGTACAAGAGTTGGCAGCAGGACAAGAGATTTATCTAATATTTCAATTCTTAAAATTGTGCCTTAAAAAAAAAAAATCAAAAGAAAAATGCAAGGATGAAAGCACACTTTATATTCATTAAAGAGCTCACCAAACTGCACAGCCTACCTGGGAAAGTCAAAGGAAAAGCTGGGGGGGAAAGCCCCCACAACCAAAGTATAGACATTTCAAATCATACAGAGCAAATATTCAAGGGCAGTGAAACGTTATGAAGTAGCTGAGTAGAACTGTTTAACAGTCTCAAAGATGCTTTAAAACATTTCATTATTGGGAAATCCAAATGTCAAAAAGCCCCAAAATTGGCTTAAAAATAAATAAATTTTTATGAGTAAAACTGGAGTTCTTTCATTTGCTGCTTTATTTCCACAGCCTTCAATACATGCTCTGCTCTAGTCATGTTGTCAAACTTATCTCTTCAAACAAGAAAAACAGAAATTACATTCTCCTGCATGACAGTGGAAAAGTTCTCAAGAAAACCCAGGATCCCGAGAACTGGAGCTTTAGGAAAACCATCAAACAGGCAGAGACCTTTACTGACCATATCAGACATGGTTCTTAACTGGATCCTCACTGGTATCTCAGCCATTCAGCCTGAGATTTTTAGTAGCACCTTTCAGAGATTTACAGGCACTAAATCTATCAAAGCCTTCTGCCTTTCTTTCATCTTTTGTGAGGGGAAAAAAAAAAGGATAAAAAAGAATGCCAAAGAAAAGCTTCTGGCATCTGACAGTGAAAGAGAAGATGGGGAAAATAATTCGGCACTTCGAAAAGGAATTTGTATTGACAGAGTTTATAAAAATATGAAATAACACAAATATAATTCATGCTACAGTCCCAAGACGAGGTCGTTTTTTGCAAGTTGTTTCATGACCTCATCACTACTTCTTAAATCACTCCAACACTTTGAGGTTTGCTGGTATGAACACAGAGAGACTCCTGCAGGTCTGGGGATAGAGGAAGGACCACGGGGGCTGTGGGCCAGGTGGTGGGGCACGATCCCACCACCCCTCACCACTGGAGCTGGCTGGTGGGACTGGTGAGCTCCAGTGCTTTGCAGAACACCTATCTAGGTCATGCTTTGAATGCAAACACGCCACAAGGAACTTAATAGAAATTAATGACTGTAAAACACAGTGATTTTAACACACAGCATTGCAATTTCAAAATCCGGGCTTGGATGTCACAGCATTTCCTTGGTTTCAGCTTTTTCTAAAAATGTAAACACATCACCCTCTCATTCTTAAGAGAAATTTAATGAAACTGCCACAAGACAGTGATAAATTACTTTAACCTGACCACTGATTTAGCAGAATTAACCAGATGAAGCCCACAGGAAACAGTTTCAGAAAAGGCAAAACACATACTGATTTTATCACCAGCACTATAAGGATCAGGGATGGTGGGAGTTTTTTACTGTCAACTCATCTGGGTTTTGGTTTTTCTAAATCCTACCAATAAAAACAATGTACCAGTTCAAGTTTTCCATCACTACAGTGAAAAATTACACCAACAGAGTCACGGAGCTGACCACTGACCAAAACACTCGGGAAAAGCCAGTCCCCTCTCTCCTTTTTTTGGTATAAGTAGGTTTCCTCAGCAACTTGCTAATCACTCACTTCCTAAATCCCGACGGGAAGCAGCAGATGCCAACGGAGCCGTCCAGAAGACGTGCGTGGCCCGTCCAAACAAGACCTCACAGCAGAACACGCTTATCTCTGCAAAGCCTTTGTTTAACCACCCCAGCTGAAAACACATGCGGAAGACAAGCATTTAGAGTAATTTAACCTAAAATTCATCTGGGGTTCGTTAGCCTTTGCTGGAAACAGCGTTTGGCAGCCATGCCCAGTCTGTGACGGGTACTCCCGATAACACGAAAGGCTGGCAAGATTTTCCACGGCAAGCTTTAATGCAAATTGCTGTTAATTTTTTTCAGAAATGCTTTTCTCTGTCATTTCACGTAAACTTTATATCAGGTTCTTCAAACTTGTATTTAGTGAGCTCTAGGAACTCATTTCAGCAAAAGCCATGAAAGAAAAATATCCATGGAAATCTGCAAGAGGAAGGGAGTGAACAATTTGACCTGAAAGCTCATGTGTCGGCCAGATTTGCACTGTAAGGCTAATCATTGAGGAAAGCACCGAATGGCAGAATTCACTCATCATAAACTTCAGAGATTTCAAGAACGCACTTGACAGACTCCATCACTATTCACTCTGGAACATCTTGAAGTGTTAGGCTTGCCAACAAAAATAATTACATCATCAAGCCTTTCTACCAAGCTGCAGCTTGAATACTTAAAGTAACTGCAGATTTAAGTACAGGGTTCAACACAAAGGCTGGTGTCAGATCAGCAAGAAATCGCTCACTTGTGTAGCTGGGCACTGCAACTGACTGCATTAGGAAAACAAACATGAATTTTAACAATATATGATTTAATAACAGTCCCCTTTAAAATCCAGCCATTGCTTATGTTCCCAAGTCTTCCAACGTAATTAAAATCAAAATGCAAGACTGATAAAGGCCAACAGTTGGATTAAAGACTGGAGGACAATGAGGTCAGCAGATTCCTGCAGAGGAAAAAAAACGTAATTAAAACACAACTTCCATCTTAGAAGAAATGATGCAGTTTATACAGTAATGGGCTGTAATTCACAGTCAATTGGGATAATTTCACCAACTGAAAAGAGGGTATTTTTGCCCAGCATCTTAAATAAGATTCACTAACTAAAAAAATTATCTATGGCTCAAACTCTTGAAGACTACATGCCTTCAACTCAAAATGTTATTCCTGCCTTGATATACCAGCCAGAAAGCTGTAAATAGGTGAATAGTGAAGACATACCAAATCCTGTTAGAAGCAAATGTATCAGAAAAACCTGGATATGGCATAAAATTAACTGATAAGGGTTACAAAGATTTATGCCAAGGCTGTCTCTTGTCTGTAGAGTTACCCAGAACAGAGGGTGAAACATTTGGCAAGTGTGGTAGGGATTAAGCAGAAGAAGACGGGGAGGGGGGAAACCCTGGGAAAAATGGAAATTACGCTGGAAGTTCTGCAAGCACAGGTGGCTTTTCGGAGTAGTTCCTCCTAATGTTCAGCTACACAAGCAGACGGAAAGCTGCATCATTAGATCCTGGCTGCAGAAACACACCAAAAAGCTGTAATTTTGCTTGCGTAGTGGAATCTACTCTTGGGGCTTTTTGCTGGTCAGGCTTTGCCAGCTGACAGCCCCACCGGCAGGATTTGCAAACCCCAACACAGGTTCAGGCTGCCCTACGCCTCATCCCCAGCAACCACAGGCAGCCACTGAGCCATCGCACGTGTGAAAGTACAGCCCTGCCTTGCACCCTTGGAAATGATACTCATAAAAAGACTGCCCACAATCAAGCACACAGAGGAATAGCAATAAATCTGTCCCCTCATATAACTTACCTTGGCTCAACTAAAGGATTTACAGAGCTACACTACAAATTGAGGGATACTTAAAAAGTTCCTGCTGAAGAGATGAGACGCTTACCAACTAGAAAGGAGATGGGATGTGAAGGGATTCCTTCTTTTCTGTTCTCATGATTTTCATGTTTCTATAAATATTTTACATACACATAACCATCTCTCTTTACTATAAAGTTGTAAAATATAAAGGCTAATTTTAAAAAAAGAGTGAATTTTTTAAAAAAGGTCCACCCCTTAACATAGCAAAGGCCATCTATACCTTATAATATACTGCATCTACTAACAATCCACTAGTGTTTAAGTGACCAGTGTGAGAACGACCTGGACTAAAATTAAACTTCACAGCCCAGTATTACATGACTGACAAAAATTGCACATATTTTAACAAATGCACCAAATACAAATCAAAGAATCCTAAAAACTCAAAAAAAGCCACACACTCACGCAGGAAAATGATTGCAATCATCAGTATATAGGTAACAAAATACAGAAACAAATTAATGCTTTTGGATTGATAACTCACAACAGTTACAACATATTCCACGCACAGCTCAATCAGAAAACATAACTTTTTGTAACAACTTATTTAACTGTATGCCCAAACCACACTAAAGGAAAATTAAAGTCACGAAGTCATGTATTCTAAAATTAGGGATTGCCAGATTAAATTTACTACTGTAATCATATTTTTGTTCTCTTGTGCATGCACACTGCCACATGGTTTTATTCCAGTGCTAGTTTTTTGGGGAGTTTGTTTCTGTTTCAAGGGTTTTTTTTCCCAGGGGTGGAGGTGGGGGGGCATCCACAAAACTGAGAGAGATCTGCAAAAACTGCTGGAAAGTTGGAAGGAAAACAGAAATAACAGGAGACTACAGTGATTAGTCCATCATTCTAGAGAAAAACAATAACAAAGAAAGAAAAAGAAACCCAAACACCTGCTGTGTTTCCTTGTGCTGTCACTGAGATGGATGGCTTCACATCAGTGTGTGTTTCCAATGTACAGTCAGCCAACTTTAGCTGAGCATCTACACAGTGGTACCTTCTCCTGGGACCAAAAAAAGCCCCAGATTTTCCATCTGTAACAGGTAATATTCCACAGACTCTGGAAACACAGGACAAACCTGCTTTGATGAAATACTGCTCTGTGATGCCAGTTTTTGTCCACTTTTTTTTTTCCTGTTCGACTACAGGACAGTCAAACACCCGGTAAAACCCAAAAAAGGAAGCATCTGAAACTGTATCTCTCTCACGCTTTATTTGCTCAGCTTTAAAACGATAACTCCTCATTAGAGGAACATCTCATTAAATAGCCCATCTGGGTCATTGTGCAGGTTCTTTGCTCTAACAGGCAGCACAAAACCCCAGAGAATTCAAGGATGGTTGGTGTCCATGGGCTTTTTCTTTGCGGCACTAAGCAAAGATTTGTCTGCCGTCTCCAAGGACCCTGGCGGCAAGAGGTGGGGAGCCTTCAGTTTGTTCTCTCCATCATTAAATCTCCAAGGGAAAGCACTCTCTTTCACTATCACCATCATTAGCACTTTCTGGTGACTACAATTCGGTTCCTTGAATTACCTGACACAGCTCTCATCCTAAAATCCTGTGAAGAAGCTTGCTGCCGCCTTCTAATCCCAGGTAAAAATGTTTGCGTTATTACAAGTTATTTAAGAGAACCTTTACAAAGCATGGAGAGCACACAGTTCAAGAATGAGGTTCACCAACAGAACAGGGTGATGAGCATTACAACACTGCTGTGGAACTTTTTTAACACCTGAAAAACCACATGTGGGTCCATATATCCCAAATCTCATGTTTATTTGAGGTCAGAAGCAGAGGGGTCTAGATTCAGACTGGCATTTGTGTCCTCAGTGGCAATCCTTCAGTCATTCAATGATCCTCTCTGACCTTCCCACATGATCAATGGCACAAACTTCACCTTGCTGAAACAACTAATGAACAAAAATCTGAGAACGTGCAAGAAAACAGAACGTCCTAATGGCATTTCTTTCCCTGAATGCCACCAACACAGAGTCCTGCTTGTAGTTCCAAAGGCAACAGACATTAAGCTGCCCTTCTGACCACCTTCCACATATTTCCATGCATAGCTGCAAGCTCAGGAACTCTGAACTAATACCGAAAAAAGACCAAGTAAATATTTAAGGCTTCATAACGTTAAGAAGGTAAATGCTTCCAGACCAAAAGGAGGTAGACTCAACTCTGCTTACACTGTAATAGGCCTTTATGGATGTATTTAGAGCATACATGTAGTAAACAAAGCCCAAATATTAAAAAAAACCCCACGTTAAGTCCTCAAATTCCCAGAGTTCATAGTTTCCTGATGGAACAGCAGCTGGATGTTGCTCCAATGCTGGCACACATGCACCAGGACATCAAAAACACCAAACCTGACATCAACAGCTTTGAAAGCAGGAATAAAGCAACACCTTGCTTAACTAGATTAGGAAGCACAACTTAAAACTCCAGCTCAAGATTCAAAGCATCTTAATAAAGCAGCGCACGCACATGAAAAAGCAAAATGTTTTAAACCTCAGAAAGCACCTCTTTGAAAACTTTGTTTTCTTGAGGATGTACTTTGACCCTCATGTTTTACGCCACCTCACTTTCCTTCGCTGTTTTCTGTTTGATTCAGAGAGAACAAACAGAACATGAGCAGCTCAGACTTGGAGAGAATTACCCACATTGCTGGTCTTTTTGTACCTCAACAGTGTGCAAGAGCGAATCCCCCAGATGTGGTTTTTTTCCATCTCTCCCTCTGGCTGAGACAATGGCACATCCTCTCCTGGCTCCAGCTGTGTCCCCAGTAACCCAACCACACCAGCCTGTCTCCATCTGCTCGTGACAGCTCCCGGATGGACACGGAGTTGCTGGTGGCTTGACCCTGGCAGTAGGGGCCACCACACTGGCTGTGACTGGGTCCTGTGGCATTCACGGGTCCGAGGTCATTTTCTCCCAACCACAGGTGGCGTTGACACCGGGGGACCAGCTGGCCCTGTGCTTCATGAGCTATCCAGGAGTGCAATGTCAGGCCAAATCCTCCAAGCTGAGTGGTGTTTTTCCCAGTTCACAGAAGACTGAGGAGGCCATTCATTAGCTGTGGCCTTCACCCATTAGCTTTGCAATCCGCAAAGGCAAAATACTGCTGAGCACTCGCATTAGCAGAAGTCTTAATGAGAGCAAATGCTGGGAGCATGCCTCAAGAAAACCAATTTCCTCACTTAATTTGGACAAGGTGAACCTGACAAGAAGACACTGCAGTTATATTTACTCTGTCACACATACAAACTTAGGGCAGATAGAGGCTGCTGGCTTTAAACGGGGCTGCTGCTTCTACAAGGAGTCCACTCCAGGAAACGTCACTTGTTTTCCAGCAGATTAGGTTTGCTCATCCCTCAGAAGATGGTCAGGGGAAGGTGAAATATACTACAAGGCACAATCCCACAGCAGACACACTCCAGGTGTGCGATGGGGACATCCTTCCCAGTGCACAGTTTACAGAAATGAGCTTCTCCTAACAAACAATCTCAATCAACCAGAGAACAATTTTACACTTCAGTCTCTCTTTTTTCCCCTTGTACACCCAAAACAAAATAATTACCCTGACAACAGACATAACTTGCCTTTATATCTGCACTTATGCATGGGGCTTCTGCTGACACAGGTATCTCAGCCAAGGGTAACACAGAGTTTGAGGATCTGGTAATTTTAGCAGAAAAATGCAGCTGACACAAGACTAGGCAATAGTGGTGCACAGTTTTGAGGAATATGGTCCCGGGTGCCTAACCTTATGTGTCACATGTATTTCCATCATCCTTTGTTTCTTCTTCATGTACAGAAAAGCATCTTAAATTATCAGGAAACCTGTTTTCCATGCAAACACAAAGCAGATTCATTTAATGAAGAATGGCTTAGGTGTATTCTGGTTATCAAGAGACAGGGACTTTATTCTCAACTTGAATAAACCCTAAACTTTCAAAATTAACCTTAGGAGGAGCACACGGGCTTCCACCCTGAAAATACATGCATATGTATATCTTAGCTTAATTGAACTGTTACTCATACATATAGATGTTTGCAGAGCTGGGGCCTCTACCTCTTTGTATTCAAGTTGCTTGACAAGTAAAATGCAAATGAGGTTATGTGCTGCAAATGCAAATTATGTATTATTGATAAAAAGTTTCCATTCAGCAGGATATAAAGAGAAAATACTGAGGCCTATACTGAAAGAAAGGAGTCAGAAAATTACAGATTTTTTTTAAATCTTTTACATTTTCTATTTATTTCCACCTATTAAACATTTTTCTATTTATTATCCCTCAAAATGGAGCACCTCGCCTTGTTTGCCAACTTCAGATTGCAGACAGATGCTGAGACACTATTCTGCCTATCAAGATGTGGTTTTCACTATGTTATATTAAAAAATTCCCACAGAAGGCACCAAAATGGGATGATGGCAAAGAGGAGGGAGGCAGGAGAGACTGCAGTGCTCAAAAGCTCTGTTGTGTTCAGCCACATATTTTTCTCATTTGTTTAGTCTGAAATTCCTTCTTTGGTGACTCTGGATTTGTTACTTTTTCAGAAGCCATTGGGAACATCTGGACTCCATATGGCTCACACCTACTCCATGCCAAATGAAGCTATATTCTGTTTTCTAAACCCTTTATTTCTCCCAGCATTGCCACCGACGGGGTTTTAAATATCTCCACAATGGACTACAACATAACCTCAGAATCACTCCGTTTGTTGACACAAATTCCGTGGCAGTGCATTAACTGTGTCTGGGTTAGCCAGCATGTTTTGCCTTGTCTTCCTCATTTTTCTCAGGATTATGGTAATAGAAAGGAACATATACTGAGGAGGCAGTTCAGCAGTTATGTCACCTGCACTCAAGGAAGCTGCTCCACCAAGATAAAGGAGGGGAACAGGTCATCCTGATGGCCCCTGCACAAGGAATTACACTTCCAGACAAGGGTTAAATTTTCCCTTTGGTCTTTTCCTTTTCCAGTTCTTGGTGGAGCTACCTTGAGTTTTCTTCCCAGAGGGTAATTATTTTTTTGAAACTCAAATACTAGGGAAAATAGCATAACCTTATAGAAGTATTTCCCTCTCCCTTGGCTGAAAAAAAAGAATACAGCTCTTTTTTGCCCCCCCTTTATTACACATTTCTGCATTGCAACACCTCCCACAGGTCTCTCTCATACCCACCACTGCTGGAGGTGCAGCTACTGGAGCAACAATGGGCTGAATTGAGGTCAAACCAGTCAAACACACTGATGCAGAAGTTTTTACCACCTCGATATTTGACAGAGGGTTATTTTGCTATTTCTTGCCCTCCAGGAGGGATGTAGAGACCCAGAAACACTCTACTAATTATCTGGATACTGCCCCAAATCCAAATGGGATCTGAAATACTGTGTCCGTTCTAGAATAATTGGCAATATGTATTTTTTCCTGCTGTACACCAGGTTGATTCAGAGGTGTTAATCTCAGCAAGAATAATTGGCAATCTGTATTTTTTCCTGCTGTACACAGGTTTGATTCAGAGGTGTTAATCTCAGCAAGGAACTCAGGTTCTTTATACTCAAGGAAATATCAAGCCCTGGATATCCCAACAACTACTACAATGCATCTGTCAGTGTTACATCAGTCATGCTTTTCCCAGAGCCATTACATTTTGCTTTCTCATTAACAAATATCATCTCAGCATTCGGGCACTAGCCTGAAATAGGAAAGACTGGGGTCCACTTCTACTAACTCCTCAAGGATCCCTGGACAAGGCAGCTGTGGGAACGTCCAATCTCCAATCTTCTCCACCCCACAAGATACTGGGCTTCCATGGAAAGGAGATAGTCCTTCTCAGTGCAAAAAATGTGCCTACTGTAATACAACCAGCAGCAGCAGAATCTTATGAATAATATTATAATAAAATCTCAGTGATAGTCACACTAACACTAGGGTTCATATGGGCTATTGTCAGTGTTATTGGTGAGACAGTGAACAGGCTGCCCAGAGAAGCTGTGGCTATCCCTTCCCTGGAAGCACTCAAGGACAGGGTGGATGGGACTCTGAGCAACCTGGTCTAGTGGAACGTGTCCCTGCTCATGGCAAGGGACTTGGAACTAGATCATCCTTCAGGTCCCTTCCAGCTCAAACCATTTCATGATTCCCCAGGTACAAGTCAAAACCACAGCGGATGAATCAAGTAAAACCCATATGTGCTCCAGGTGTGAATTTGCTAAGGCAAATCTTAATCTGCACTAATATCTCTCTATCACTAAAGACATACTTAAATTCTGCAGTAATCCTTGCATGAATTTACCTGTGTTCAGAAGATTGCACCTTCCTTTTCTTCCAGACCAAGCACCTTCAGTGCTATTAGCCTCCTTGATCATTAAGGATAACAGTGCTTAAAGAGGTGTTTGCATGCAGGACTATGTATTTATAGCAAGTTGTCTACACAGAAATGTAGGTGTTAAACTGCACAGCACAAGTACTCACATCCCCCTGGGTGTTGCATAGCCCTTCACATGGTCTGTAGCACTGCTTGTGCAGCCTTCACAGTGTCACGAGGAGGTCATTCCATAGGTGAACCAGAAGGGTAATGCATGCCCACACTGTCACATTAACATTCCTGCATGACACCAGAGCAAAACCTTGCTGCAGCTGGGATGGTCTCAGTGCCTTTACTCTTCTCTTCCCAACTCTGTCACACACCAGATGTGGGACTCCAGCTGTGGTACTGTAGGACCGTACTGCATGGCCAAGTGGGGAGGCATGGGGGGCATGGAGGCTCCTCCTGCTCCAGTCCCATCCAGTGAGCAGCCTGACAGGCTCCAGCAGGGCTCCCCACAGCACTAAACTCCCCCAGGAAGGAGCCCTTGCTCTGAATGTCTGCTGACCCTTTGCCACATTTACTGCTTGCTAGAGGTTGCACAAGAAACACTGCTTCTCCTCTGCTGCTTTCAGCACCCACAGATTTCCACACCTCTGCTCCTGGGGTTCAGAGCCAAAACGTGCTGAGTAATCATGCTGTCATCCAGGGAGACCCTCAGGGTGCCTCCTTGAACTCCGCGCTGCTATTCACACTTCATGAGTTTAAAGTCTTCGCCAGGTCAACGCTGCAACTCTGACACCCCGTACACCTCTTCACCACCAGCCACGCAAACACAAGTGACATGCACTTCTCTCTCACTCACACACACAAACACATCCCCATCCTTCTGAAGCACAAAGCAAAACAAAGAGCTGTCCGTACACAAACATCCCCAAGAGGAAGAACCACATGTGGCAGATGCTACTGCATTGCTTAATGCATCATTTAAAGCCTTTTGGGGACTGTACCGCCGTGATGAGTAATTTGGCTAGAATATTGTGCAGAGATCGTACTGTGTGGATTAGGGTACTCTGAAGGTCACTAGCTGGGTTAAAAGTGAGAAAACTCTGCTAAAACCAGAGCTTACTGTCAGTATAGATCTTGCTATGAGAATGAGAGCAGAAATGGGCTCTGTAATGCAGAAACACTCCTCTCTTTCACTGCTGAGCCTGCCCGTGTATAAAACATGCTGGAGATCTGTCGGAAAGCAGAGGCCAGCAGAATGCTGCCTGTTGACATCCACGTTTGACCCGGCTCCAACTGCCCTGCCACTTGGGCTGGGTACAAATTCAAATGCAAGGAGGTGAGCAATCACAAACCACATCTCCACCATGAGCACCTCTTCCCAGGCCCACAGCAATGCAAACGTCACATCTGTAAATGAGATGAGACAATCTCAACTCCTCTCTAACAGGAGTCTCAGGTCAGTAGGGATGGCAACTGCTCAAGTGCCACCTTGATTTAGACAGCCATAAACTCCGGACACATATGAACCCAGGCAGAAAGGCAAGTTCATGAATTATGAACAAATACAGCGCACCAAAACACATCAATCATTGTCAGTCACAGACAACCAAAGCACCATCAGTTCGTAATGTTGACATTTGCACAAAACTTACACAAACAATCAATCCAATGCATGGCTGGAAAAGGAGATGTTGAGTTCATGTTACTTAACACAAGACTTTTCACTGAATGCAAAATGCTGAAAGGCTTTAAAATAAAACTGATGGAGAGTCAGTGTTCTAGTCAAAAGTCAGATAAATGGTCTCTGACCACTAGAGAAAACAGATTAATTTACCAGTTAATTATTTTCTTCAGTGCTGCTGGTGAAAGGCAAGGCAGCAGATGCCTCCCTAAAATACATGTGAAAATGTGACAATTTGTTTTACTTGACAGAAAACCTGCACTCTCCTCCCAAGGAAAAGCAAAGAAAAAGCTGTGAACACAAATGTAGGTAACAAATACTTTAAATTGATACAAGGCTGTACAAATTACACAAAGAGCCAGAAGTTACAGGCTGGCGTTCCTAAAACAGCAGGACTAACAATATTTTAATGAGCTTAATGGGTTTTGATGAAAAACTTGCTTATTGGCATGTCTTCTGTAAACTACTATTGTCAGCTACTCGACACTATTCAGTCTCAATTTCCATCATTTTAGGACTACTGAGGATTGCATTAGGACAGCTTGCAAAACAATCTAGCCTCGTGTTTTGTGCTACAAACTGCAGAGCTTCCAGCTTTCCTCAGGCAGGAACAAGCATTTCCTGAAAGTGTGTTTTGGGCAGAGTACATTGAAAGAAGAGGAAACTTCTGCGGTTTTCTTTCTCAACCGACACACAAAAAGGACTTCCTTGTGTTTGAGATGAAAAGGGAAGACATACTTTTCAGATAGCCAAGCAGCCTTTGCAGTAAACACAAGGTGAATGTGGCTCTTGTTCTAAAGGCTGTAGGGTTACTGACAACAGTTTTTCTTGAAGGCTTTTTAAAAAAGGCTGCTGTGTATTTGCTGGAACGCTTTTGCTCCGCACCTTAGATCCGTCACCGCAGCACGGGCCAGTGCAAAAGCAAATGCAAACCAGTTCTGCAAGCAACCACCTTGGTGAGGTGCGTGGTCCCCACCACCCAGCAGAGCACCCCAAAACCACCCCCTGACCCTCAGCGGGGTGATGTGCTGCTGTCAGAGCCACCCAGCTGCATGGGTGTAAGGCAGGTGAGAGCCAAGTCTGTGCGAGCACACAGACATACAGGTCTCGATGAGATAAGAGAGCATCTGCAATGTTTGCTCTTCAGTCAGCACTCCTCTCCCCTTCTGCTACATACATACAAAATCGGGCACTGATTCAGCCAAGCACAAAAGTATGCACTTAAATTTCTGATGGTAAATACTGATTATAGTCACACCACAAGAATTTCTGTTGTTGTCAAGGGGAGGCACAGGATTAAATGCAAATGCTTTACTGAATTGATGTTTTGATCTCTTTTTACTTGTATCTAATCCTGCGTCTGAGCCAGACCATATGCCCTTGAACATGGAAAGAAAAAACATCTTTCTGAGACCTGAAGATACAACATACACAAAAACAAGCATGTGAGAGAAGGGTTAGCTATTTATGCAACATTGCCTACAACCTCAGGTTTAATGCCACATTTGAGTGAGAACACTAAAAAAAAACAACTCAAACTATCAGATATTTTCCATCTCTAAGAAAAATAAATTTAAAAAAAAAATACGGGAGTGGGGGGAAAGCAAGGGATGTGCATGTGCTGGCCAGTGATGTTTCTGGGAGCCTCACAGTTTTCCAGCTCCACTTTGTGGCAGCTGCAGGACCAGTGAGGCCCCACTCACCAACCTCCTGCCCTGGCCCTAGGCTCTGCTGGGACTCTCCTCTTGGGGGCTGCACGGCAAATGGAAGATGCCAACAGCATCTCCCAAGACTTTTCCCTGGAATGTGGGACCTGGCCATGCCAATGCCTCGGAAAGCAGCACCTGCCTTTTGTCACAGTGCCAACTGCCAAAAGAAGAGCTCCAGGGTCAGCATCTTTCATCTGAAGGGGCAGGAAAACTTTAGCAGTTAAACCAGAGACATCCACGGCTGCCACGAGCAGGAGGGGCAAGGAAGGAAGTTCTGTGGGACACAGCAGCTCTTTGCTGCACCCAGCTCGACACAGCAAGTAATTCATGCATTTCAAGGTCGATACACTGCAATTGATTTTCCTCTCACTTACCAATGTAAGCTGGGAATAATTCCATCACAGTTGATGTAAACATTAGTATAAAATTAGTTTAAGTCAGAAAAGTGCTGGGTTTAATGTGTTACTATACAAAAAAGCTGGTTTCAAAAGAGTAGTCTTTATTTCCTTGTAACTATGTCTACCATCCAAAAAATTGCCATTACTATCTTTATTTGCTTTAACGCCATTGCTCAGGTTCAGACTGTAATAGAAAGCGCTTTCAAGTCAAAATTCAAAGGCCCATAAAAATCCACAAGCTCCCTTCTCATGCACCACAAGCTTTACTTCTGCAGAACACCCAGCCTGAAGACATCACTAGCTGCAACACATCCAGCACCCTGAGCGATTCTCAAGCATGAACACCATCCTCTTCTCCATCTTTGTGCTTCTCCCTCAACAGAAATGGAAGTGCTTCTTCTATTGTCTCTAAGGATAGTCAAAGAGACTCTTCTTTTGTGCATGAAAGAGATTTCTTTCTGCTTAAGGCACAGCCTCACCGATATCCCATAAAGCAAGAGCTGATGTACCCTACTAAATGTAAGGAAAGTACAGGTCCTCTCCCCACACTCAACAAATTGGTGACTTAAATTTTATATGTAAAAGGTAAGTCCTCAAACCAGCATCCAATGCTTGCCTTTTGCTGTGTGCTAATGCAGGGTGATGCCCCACACTGCACTCGGATAAGCTCAGAGCTATGCTGGGGAGAGGCACTGGGATGGGACTGTGGCAGGGAGTCATCCTGCAGGACTGACAAAGGATTTGACAAAGCCTAGGTTTAATAGCCAGCCCCACCTCCAAAGCAGGAGAGGAGTTTTCTAAACCACCCCAGAACAAAATGAGAAAAACTTCTTGATGTACTTTTGAAAAGGAGACAGCAGATTTTCCAGACTGCTGCTGAGTGGAGCTGAGGCACCTCTGCTGCATGATGCCCAAAGTGAGGACCTGCCTGCTCTGTGCAAATACAACATCCTGCCTCCCACTGCCTGGATTAATCCTCCTGGACATTCACTCACAAATGCTGCAGTCTAAAGTTTAAGTCCATGGTTGCCATCAGAAGGAGATTTGTTCTCCAGAGGTTTCTAAAGCTAGCTGCTATTTTCTCCAAGCTTACAGACAATAGATGATCATGATGCTGCTTCTTCTTGTTATGATCATCATCATTATTGTTTGAGTAAACCTATCCACTAAGTCATGAAGAAGACAGAACAGAAAGCTTGAGCTATTTGGGTCAAGTTTCTCTCAGTTTAAACTAAGTATATAAAGGCATAACAGTGCTATCAAACACAGATCCAAAGCTTAGCAAAACATTAGATTCTCACATCAGTTATTATCTCTCCATAAGCCGACATCTGTGGGATCACTCCTGGGCCTTTTAATTTAGCATGCTTTCTAATTAAAGAAAGATTAACTGTACTTCCAATAATTGCTCCTCCTACCTCTGTCAGGCTCAAGCTTCTGTCTTCCTCCCAAGCCCCCAAGGAGGGGAGCAACCTAAAAACAACCACCACAGCCCCTCTGCCACCCATAGGGCACCTGCTCCACCACAGTCCTCGTTTCCCTGCAGAGCACCTTCTTCTGAGGAAAAGACTCTCCCTGTGCCAGCACAAATGTCGGATGGAGCCCTCTCCAGAGATAGGCTTGAACCTTCCTGTTTCTCACAGAGCTGCTGCTAGAAAATTCATTTCCTCCTCCCAAAGCTATGGTCAAATGCCTGAACTTGAAGGGGAGAAGTCTCGATGTTTACACTGAAGACTAAACAGGCAGCCTTGGATGACCCCACAACCATCTACTCAAGCCCAGCCCTGCCTTATCCAAAGGATGTGCCATCCAACTCTGCTCACTCATGGTGCTTTCCTGCAACTCCCTCGAGGTTTCCTCAGCACTCCCTGACTCTGCAGCTCAGTTTCCACCCATATATTTCAGGTACCATCTTCCCATTTAAAATGCTGGGGGGTCAGTTCAGGACCTGAACTGATCAGAAGAACCTACTTAAAAACTGTTCCTAGTGCCTACAAAATCAGCCAAGCTGGCAGATGGTCAGCAAGCCACATGCACACAAATACAGACCCACAGCAACTCAAGGATAATAACGAGGTCCCCATATGCAAGAAATAGAGCTAGGAAAGCTACCTTTAGATCTCATTTATCTCGATGAGGGAAAGCACCTGGTGTTACATGAGTTTCCAGAGTGGTACAGAGGAGTCCAGCTCTCCTATGGCACCGGCACAAATCCCACAGCTGCTTATTTCCCATGGTAATGGCTTTTCTGTCAGCTCCCCAGCACACCATCCCTTGAAGACAATGGTAAGGGGACAACAGAAGCCAACCTTGGGAGACACACACACACGCACACTTCCCAGACCAATCTCTCCCACAAAGTGTGACTATTCACGACTTATGTGCCTGCCAGTGTGATCTCTCATAGGTGGCACGGACAAAGATAGAACTGCTGCACCTGAGGGATAAGGGTTAAGTGTCCCTCTGCTTGTAGCACAGAGAGGGCAGACACACAGGCAGCACAGCCACTCCCATGTGCACCAGCCTCAGTGGCTGCAGGTGACACACACCTGCCTGCTCCTGATGGACGAGTAGGCTCTTCCCCACACTGTCAGAAGGCCAGGAGCACATCTACTAGGCTCAGACTGCACCCATGCAGCTTTTTGCAGCCCTCCACTCCTGCTCAGTTGCTCTTTCGTTCTTTGGGAGATTTACTTCCTCGACAAGAAGTGCATAGAGCTGGGGAGATTCCAGAAGGGAATATTGGGAGACCTCCTAACTAAAGGCAGGAGCTGGAGCCCGGATGCTGGGAGCAGCTGTGTGCCCAGACAGGTGTTCACACTCAGGTGGTGCGCAATGTGGGATTTCAGCAGGCTCGCTCCTACCCAAACCTGCTGTGCTCTAACCCACAGGCCCATGTGCACACTGGGCTCAGCCCGTGGCAGGGCACGGTCCCACCACAGGCATCCCCTCACTGTGGGACACCAGGGCTTCCCTGGACTCAAGGGGTAAGCTGGCCCTCAATTACCTCCCCATCAGGCTCACCCTACCTTCACCATCACCAAACTCTGCAGCGCTCCTGACGCACAGTTTTCTGAGACAAGCAATAATAAGACAAAACCAAAACATATTCAAAACTATTTCTACATGTGGCTTACAGCAAAAACGGTGGCTAGCCAGGTACACTAGTTCTCTCAGCAGAAGGGATGTGAACAGGTGACCCCACCCTGTGCCATATCAAGTTGCAGATCCATAATAATCACTTAACTCCATCAAGAGCAACAGACCATATTCTCATGAAGGCTCACCCAACATGAGCAATACACCCATTCCACTCAAGAGAATTTGATACCAGACAGTTTTTTAATTTCTCCATAAAACTGACTCTTGCTTACTCTTACTCAAAATCAAAGAGCCACTTTATCAAACACTGCTTCTCCTCTACAGAAAAATTTTGCAGCAGGCAGAGAAGGTTCATGTTGAATCTGCTGCAGACTTTGAGTGTGACACTGGCACGTCCACCAGTCATGAGTTCACATTTGCAATCCCATGAAATATCACCTTCTCCCTGCCACCCACCACTCTCCTTCCCTTCCCATTTTCTGTGAAGCTCACTGATACAGTGACTTCACTTCCTTGTGACATACCTCCTAGGCCAGGCACACATTCAGTCACAGCAATAACAAAGGTGGGCTGTGACTCACTCCTGTCCCATGTGGAACAGGACTTTATTATTCCTGCTCTTTTTCCTTCTCCGCCCATCGTTTCAAAAAAGCCTGCCTGTGTAATACAGGAGGCTCAGTATAGCCCTGCTGTTGGCAGGGCCAGTCCTCAAGCACAGATTATCTTGGCTCACAGACAACTCTCTGCAAAGACTAGTTTGTCCACAACAGTTTAAAATCCGTCTTTCTGGGAGGTTTCCTTGCAAAGCTCAAGTGTGAACCTTTCTTATGTGGGAAAACAGGGCTGCTACAAGCAGACAGTCCCTGACTATGGCACTTTAATTAAGGGCTCAATCATGTTCCAGCTTGTACAGTAACAGCGTGTAAAATAATCCCTTTAAACACCCGCTCATGGTACCTACCCCAGCGCAGCAGTGGGACAGGCAGAGGGAGGCTCTGCACTGCTGTAGCTCCCCATCACCAGCCCTTCTCCTGCATTACCCTGACAAAATAGAGGGAGGGAGGGAGGCTGGGAATGGGTAGGGGGCCAGCCCTATTTCTCCCCAGGCACTGTCCTGTGCTGCCACAGCCTCCCCAGATGGAGAGGAGACCCTGGGAACCATCTCCTCTTCACCTCTGCCACAGGTCTTTGAAGGCTTCAGTCCAGCTGTGCAGGTGGGGATGGGTGGGGAACAGGACATCCTCTCCCAAAGGCTACTGCACAGAGCCACCTTGCTCCTGGAAGGCAGGGGAAGATGGTCAGGATGCTCCCAGTCCCACCAGCAACACCACACTGTTCCTTGTGACTTAAATGGGATGTCTGAGTGCTGGACAGATCTGTGTAAGTCATCTCAGCACCCCACTCTGCAGAGATTGATGAATCTCTTCTTAAAAAAAATAAATAAATCACCCAGTCTTTAAAAAAAATAAAATAGTATTAACAAGGAATGCAGCTTTTTCTCTCTTGGTTTTTTAAAAAAATGACAAAACTGGACCACAAAAAGAACACAAACTAAAATACAACACAAAGAAAAACCAACAAAAAACCCCCTATTATGCACAGGTGTGACGACTATCACACTCAACATTTAAGAAATCTGAGATTGTCGAAAGGAAAAAGAGACTGTTTTACCCTACAGGCACGGAATTTGGAAGGGCAGGCAAGCCAGCTTCAATCTACACCAGTGTCACTGCAAACAGCATCCATCACCTCCACCCAGGGCATCACCTGCAGCACTGCTGCCAATACTGAGGCCAGTACCTTATTTACTTTTTGGAAGGAGCAGAGGAAAAAACCCAAAACAAACAGAGAAAGGTTCATCTTACCTTATAACTACCGGCACAGAGCTTGGGACCCTCACAGCACACACACTAAAGCCAGTGAATTCATATTTACAGGGAAAATTTTCACTTTCTTACTCTGCTCAAAGCACAATGACTCCTCCTCCTCTATATCCCTTAGCAACTCCTACTCCTCAAGACCTAAATCAACCTGTCTGGTTTTTATTTTTCCTTTTTTTTTTTTTACTTTTTCTTTTGCCTAGTTTTGGAAGTTTGAACAAAAAGACAAAAGGAAGCAGTTGACAGAAGAACTAAATCTGGAAACGTGCAACCTCGTTAATCAACATGAAGAGCTCTCAGACATGAAGAAGTTCTGACAAGGGGACTTGTACAGACTCCAGTACGTTGCTCCAGACATCCAATGGATACGTCTATCTCCCTGAATGGTCTCAGGGGGCCTACACTTCACATGCCTGGATTTGAACTTAAAGGTATCATTCCCAGCCATGCATCCCACATACCCTAACCTACTGCAGGCTGGACTTCCCTGACAGCACACACAAAACATGGCAACCCCAATCACTGTCTGTTTCTTTACATGGTCTTTTTAACTTGTTTGAACTTGCAGTCCAGAAGAAAACCATGGATCATAAAGGTTTACAGTGGAAATCTATCCCTTAGTTGTGGTAATCTCCCTCTGCCCTGCCTTACTTGCCCTTGCCCATAGGCAGACCAAAATACAGTCATATAAAATCCAAAATCCAAAACAGGACTAGGGCAAAGGCCATTACAAATGCTTCGGTGAAGCTGAGCCAGACACAACCTTTTATTCTGTGTTATAACATTGCTTTGTCATTCACCAGAGGCCAGGAATGATGCTGCTGTTTCCCTCAGAAACCTGCCCCAGACCGAAAATTGTAAAATTGCAAAATCCTTTCTGTTCTAACCCGCCTGAATACAGCCAAGTTTCACTGTGAGGTTCAATCCATTAGCTGATTAAAAGCTATAGATCACGCTGTCTTGGACACATTCAGGCCATTATGAATAAGACCTGTCAGAAAAGCTTCCAGCACAACCGGTATCTTTGAAATTGCTACAGCTACAGTTAATAAAACTTCACGTTCAATCCTTCCTCAATCCTGCAATACCAAAAGGCAAAGAAATTTATGGTATTCTTTGAAATTACATATTTAGAAGTGAGTTACAGGTATGGAAACTTAAATTCCCAAACAAACAAAACCAGCAACCCAAAAGAATACCAACGCCATTCTTGCATTGCAGCGACAGTCTGTTTATGAGACTTGTACCCAAAATACGCAAAACAAAACAAAAAATCACTTATTAATTCCAGTGCCAACTTGCAGATTTGCTTCTTACAAAGAAAAACTTTGAAGTTTCTCTATAGACAACTTTCATATCCATCTGTTTGTTTCCATCACTCCAAAAAAACATCAAACACCCCTCTAACCAATGCATCTAACTATTATTGACTGCTCTTGAAAGTCATCAGTTTCACAGAGCAGGATTTAAAATTGGGGAAAAAAAATAAAAAGAAAGAGAAATCAGGATAAATAACAGTTTTTCAGGGTTTGCAAATAAATGCTGACTGCCAAACAGCAGCCACTGATTTTGAGTGTCACTGCAAGAGCTCTTTCCAACTCACCTCCCCATATGCCAGGACAGCTAGTCCCTGGGATTCAGCAAGGCACTTCCCTCATGCTTAAAATTCAGCTGTGCCACCAAAGGTGGGGTGGGAACCTGCACAGGTCTGGGAGGCCCCACCTCTCCTGTGCTAGCAACAAGATACCACTACCTGTAGCTAAATTAGGCAAGCAAATTAGGAGAATGCAACTGGGTTTTGAACACTCCCAAGCTTACTCCACTGTGGCTTCTGACATCAGTTCTGTCTTGACGGGGAGAGAAGAAAATCTCTGTGCCTCCTCTGCCCAAGTAATTTCCCCTCATTTCTGACAAGTGAGAATTCATTCCTTACAAAAGCACTCTATAAATGCACCTGGGTATGTCACTGTCTTTTTGTTAGTGTCGTGGCAAGCCCCCTATTACAGAAGATTTACAAGACTTCCTAAAGGTTCAGCAAACCTTCTCACTCTTTCAAACTTTGTACGATAAATAAGTCAAGATGTTCCACCTGCATGTCACAAGGACATTAAGCACTTGCCTCTTAGAGCAGCAAAACCTAAATCTTGTCCAGTTGCTAACGGCACATTATTTACCTAAATATTTATCACTGTATACCTCAAATGCTCTTCAAAGAGGCTGTACAGGTTCCCAGTGTATTCAGCATTCATGGCCATGAGATAAATAGTTTATGCAAATATTTTTAGCTGAGTTTACATTTGCCAGCTAGTTGCCATGTCCCAGTCCCAAACTCACCAAGGCAGAGAAAAGAGTCTGTAATTATTTATTATTCCTTTCTCACCTGCCATTCTGTATGAATAGTATCTTGTGAGTATTTGCAAATGTTCTGTGACCTTGTGAATAATTTTATTGTAGGATGTTGAAAAGCAGCCTTTCAGAGCAACAGGGAGTCATTTACAACCTGAATAGTCCGGTAAATGATTGAAGTGCAACTCCACACACATATCAGTGTTCTTCACGTGGTTATTATTTTTAAATGTATGCTTATTGTTAATACATCTTCCCTTTTCAGAAGAGAAAAAAATACAGGAGAAAAAAAATTCACTCTTGAAAAAAATCTTAGCCCACAAAATACTCTGGGTCTTATTACCCCATTTAATGAACAGCTAACAATAAAGTTTCCAGATGTTGTCCCTTTTGAACATCAAGGAACTTAAATAACAGTAGTTATCCCAACTGACAATCACAATCAAAATATCTAAACCTGTTTTTTCCTGATGAAACTCTGATGATGAAGTGAAGTGTTTCTCCAGGAAAGGGGCTTAGAGCTACAGAATATGAACAGCATTTATTCACTTTAGAAAAAGGAGGGAGTTTTGGGGCAACTAGAAGCCTTGATCTTCAAAAATAAGAGCTTGATTTCTTAGGGCAGCAGGACTGTGAAATAAGGACATAAGAAATTAATAGAATGGCAACTTGACTGATAGTACCAAGTCTACAAAAGAAAGTTCTCAAGACTCATGAGCTACTTCAGTCAACTAAACACATTCCTTAGTTGAACTCATACATATCTAACAAACTAGTGTTACCAAAAAAACCCCCAAATCTGTGCCACCTGCATTTGGAACAAAAAGGTCAGGTAACTGAAGGAAATACTTTGATGAGGACAAGAATAATCAAAGGTCTGAATGTGTGAGCGACAACTGATCAGATTTGCTCTGAGGTCAGCAAACACATCAAAGGTTGCCCCAAATAGAAACAAACTGATTTGTTATCTGCAGTGACAGTGCACAGAATGGGAACTCACAGACTCAAACTGCAGCAAGGAAGATCTAATTTAGGCATTAGGGAAGGTTTTTTCCAGTGGTAAAGATAACCCTGGGCAGGTTTGCTGAGGGAGCCTGGGGAATTTCCCATGCTGAAGCCTTTTACAAACTGAACAGGCAAACTCTGCCAGATATGGCAAAGATATCCTAGTGGGTATAAAGTGGTAGACTCCTGAAATAATTCCCTGAGCTATTCTTATGAGTTTCCAACAGATTCCTGGACTGAGAAATGGTAACTGCCACTATCAAGAACAGAGGAGTTCCTCCCATTTCCAGGCAAGGACAGGAGGAAGGACAATCCTGACTGATGGTTGGAAGGACACAATTTGCCTTCAAAACTCTCACTGGCTGGTATTGCTTAGGCTCAAGACAGCAAACTAATGACTCCATTATTACATAAATGGTTAGCTATAATCTATGTAACGCTTACTTAGTGCTAAACTGGCATTATTTTTGAGAGAATACAAACAAGGTTTTGAGAAATAGACAACAACAAGGCTCCCACTGTCGGACAGAGAGTTGAAGCAGACAGAGTTTGGTTTTCTGTCTGTAGTCAGGTCATGGTGATGGGAGCTACAGACACCTCAGAGAAAGCATTCACGATCTCCCCATCCTCCCTGCACTATTTTAACTGCCATGAGATTTCCAGCTGATACAAATCTGACTTCTTAAGGACTACCTGAGGTCACAGAGCATCTTACCTAAAGTGAAGAATGGCAAGGACTCCAGAGGACTGAAAAGTAACTCACCGGGGAAAAACATGGGTCTGAAATTATCTGACACAAGACCTGAAGTGGTTGCCAGGAGCTCAGCAGGCTCTGGAACTGCATTAGCTTTCAGATCCATATGTCTGTGTCTTGTTTTTCTCCACTAAAAATGGGTGTTTAGAAGACTAGAAAGCTACCACTGATGAACACAGGAACTGGGGACATTTTTTTTTGACCGTGGGATGATATAAGCAATGTTTCAGCTACCTCTGTTTGCTCTCTACTTTTCATTAGAGGACATTTATTTTTAAATAAATAAAATGAAAAATGAAAAAGAATTTGCCATGTAGGTGTATTTATAAAGAGGCCAAGTAACATTTACACCCAAATCTAATCCTGAAAGCACAAGTACATTTCCAGGTGAAAGGAATGAGAGCACAGTTACCTCTGCAGCAGCATCTGCTCAAAGCACTTGCTCGTGTTGTTTGCTGTCTCCAGAGAACAAGACAATACTGCTCCAGTGCAAACGGAGGCTTGGGAAAGGAGATAACACCCCAAACCATCATTTCTCAGGCTCACTGAAGAGCTGGTACAGATTTGATAAACAAACTATTGAAACCCTCTGACAGCGGTCAAAAAGGAAATTTATTTCTGGAATCTCATTTCCAAGTTTATGAAATATATTGGACTAAAAAAAAAATCATTCCTTGCACATTAGCAACATTTTAAAAAAGACCTTTTAAAAGCCACTTGTAAGTAGCCAAAGTCACTCGCTGCCAGATGTGGCTTCCTGCTTAGGAAGACTTTCCAGATGCTCCCAAGGTATGAGCCTTGTCACCAGCAGCTTCATACACACTGTGCTGAAGAAACACTGAGCCAGTGTATTAGGTTTGTCAAAGGCAGAAAGCCTTAGCACCACTCAATGCCTGCCTTGTGTGACAGTGCTCAGTTCTGGGCTTTTCCTGAAGACGTCACTTGCTCACAGTGAGTACCACTTTCCTCTATGGTTCTGAATGCATTTTGGCAGGATTCCTGCTCTTGGGGTCCTGCCACCCACCAACAAACTCTCATCCAGCCACTCCATCCAAGTCTCTGCATGCAGCATGACCACCAACCTTCCAGGCAACCAGCTTTCTGGTCCAGCATTCCTTGGCACCACCTTTCAGCAGCAGGCTCTCCAATGTGGATAGATTGCTCCCCTGTTTTTATCCCTGAAGGCTTAGCCGCTGATGTCTTATTTTATAAGCATGCCCACTATGTCTTCAGATTAGCCATCTGAAGACATCTTCAATATGTTTCAAACACTGGATTTCTAGAGAGCTGTTATTTTCATACCTGTCTTAGCTGCTGGAGTTATCTGGCAACATTTATTTAAAATCTTCTCTGATCTAGTAAGATTTTATTGTGTGCTGCATTATTTGGTACAATACAGCCACAAAATATGGATTTTTTTCTTAATTTCCTCTTCTTACCCAAGGGATCCCTCCTGCCAACGTGGTAAAAGACATTTTCCTGTCAAACCACTGGATATGGATACACCAGTACTATCCTTCAGGGCAGTTCCCAAGGTTTTCAAGTTGACTAAGAAGGAGCAGCTGCTCCTTATTAGTTTTTTCCCCAAGAAAAATACTTTTGCAAGCTGAAAATTAAAATTAGTTTACCTTTTTGGGATCTCTCTGTGCCTGCTAAGTTGGAAGCTTTATAGGCACAACTAGCAGCAGGGAAATTCAACATGGGATACAACAGGCTGTACAAAACAGATTTTCTATTTCTCCCCCTTTTTCTTTCCTTCCTCACTCCAATACACCTCTTACCTGCTTCCTTACAAGTGTTGAGGTGGTAGATGATGAGGAGGGCCATATTGAATCTCAGAATGTAATATGGTGCTCCTGAGATAAAAACATCTCAGCAAAACGGCTCAGCTTAAGCATCATTAATTATTTAGAGGAAAAGTGCCAAAAATATTCCAATTAGATTCAGTTCTATTATTCTCTTGCAGCTGACTTTGCTAAGGAACTTCTAGAGCTCTTTACTGTGTGTACCTGAAATCTTTAAACTTTTCTACAGGAAAATAATTAAAAAAAAGCACCTGAGTGCCTGTCTGAATACTGCAGCTCTGGACCACCTACAAAGACGTGGCACTTTGTGCCCTGTGGTTTTTTGCTTCTCTCAGTTTCAAGCATACACTGAACCTGAGAAATGTATGTACAAGTGTTTGTTTTCCATCATTCTTGTTCATCTTCTCAAGGATGCTGCTGTTACATGTGCTGGTTTAGACATCAACTCAACATTAAAAAAATAAAATAAGCTGACAGTTAATTTAGTTCAAGTTTTCGTCACCCATTTTCATGAACTGGACCAGGCCTCCCAGTCTGACTTGCAGTACAAAAATGTGGTGACTTCTGAATCCATTCCTACATCTATAAAGGCTGTATTATAACTATGGCAACATAAATACTGAGCCTACTCCAGGCCGTTGAAAACTAAAGACAACATGCTGAAGAACTACGAACTACAGGATATGATATAATCATACCGGCACTTTTATGAATGGCAATTCAACTGTCTCTATCCTAGAGATACACAAGCTTTGCTAAGGTCAATCAATCTGTTATCAAACATAATACAGTTATTTGGAGTTCCAACTAGCAATAATGATTAAGTGAAGATCACTTTATCTTGTTTTGTATTTACATATAATTAATTTTCATGCAAAATGTTACTGGATAAAAACATAGTCTATACAAATGCCTCCTTTTGATTGCCTTGCATGGTGTTGCACCTTGCTTTTCACTCATCTAATATAGCTGTACTGAGTGCTCAGGCAACATTTGCTTATTTTGAATGCAGCTGTTCATATTAAATGCCCATTTGAAGTTGCCTCCTAGCTAACCTCTAGACCTGAAGTAGGTCAACTAAAGTACAGGCTAGAGTGAGATGGCACCAATTTTTAAAGAGCTTTGCTCAGTAATTTTCTTGGCTATCCTCTCAAAACTGAAAATACCACCCAACATAGACAAGATTTCAGACCCTAGCAAAATATAACTATGCAATGGGTTTTATATTAAGAAGCTGCAAAGCTAAAAACAGGTCAAAAGAGAATCATTACTCTAATTTATTAAATCAACTACAATAGCTTCTTGGAGAAGGTCCGTGTTTTGTATGGCACCTGCACTGAACCTTATGGAACTGCACCTCAACTTCAGCAGCGTTTCTGTGCAATGTCACACACCAAACCACCACCAAGAGACTGGTAACTTAACCCATGGCACATCTCACTGCTAATTCTGCAGTCTGAAGAATGCTACCCATCCTCAAAAACTTGAACTGCAGTATGACAATGCCAGGTACTTCAAAGGCAGTTAACTTCTCAAAAAGCAGAGCTAACGTTGCTGTTCTCTAAAGCTCTTCCCTTCAGACACCATCTATTTATGCACACTTGGGCATCAGCTCTAGAAAGTAAATTACAAGCTTCTGCTTGCCATGGTGAGGGAAGAAAAAGACAACTGGAAAGCACACTCTGATTTGAAAACCTGTATTTTCCTGTCTTAGCACGGGAGAGCGGAAGAGAAAGGCATGCAGCCATCAGCATACCCATCCTGCCTGTGTTCCCACATCCCACAGCTGGGCACCCCAACTCCTGCCCCACAGGATGGCTCTATTCCCTGCACGAGCCTAAGGACAAGACCTGCCTAAGATGATCCCATCATTCCTGACAAGGACTCTCTTGTTTGGCCCTGGGCTATCAATGGCCTCTTGCAAGAAAATGTCTTTCCAAGCTCCAACAGCTACTGTAAGCTTTTGGGACCAGTGCTTTGGCTACAGACCACAGCATCTCCCCTTTGTACCTCAGCCCTGCCACATGTGCCAGAAAAGCTGTCCCCACAGACTCTAATAAGAACAAACGATGACTCACTGAATTAAAGCACCCTTACTCCTAGTGGTTACAAATTTAGCACACAACTGCTAAGTTTTTCAGCTTGCCCTTGATTTTCAACCAGTCTTGCAGAAAAGCATCCCAACCCGACGGAGAAAGGATGCTTCACCCCACATCACCCTTGTGGCCAAGCGGTGGGAAAGACAATGGGAGGAGAATCCACACAACCCCTGCGGCTCGGTAAAGGCTGGCCAGGCTGCTGGGGAAAGGAAAGCAAAAAGAAAAACCCCTTCCCTTGTTCACCAGCTGGGTCCCCAGGGCTACCTGCAGACTCAAAAACTAAAGCCTCAGCCCTGGAAGCGATGTGGGGACAACTGCCTCAAAGCCCTTCAGCCCACGGATCCAGGCACTACCCCCTGGCAGGGTCTCCTGCTCCCGTGCCACGGCACTCAGCTGCTCTTCTCCTCCAGGCAAACATTTCCATTTCCTCATCACACCCCAATCTCCCCTGCAGTCACTTCCCCAGCACATTTTCTCACATCCTCTAAATAAAGATTGGGTTATTCACATCCACAGTCACTCCCCTTATACGTTTGTTTATCCAACTATTTACATTGGCATGAAATCATCCCTATAACCATTGCAAACCAACCACTGGCGAGACCAAACCAGCATGCTGTCCTGCAAAGGGCCACGGCCCGCTAGCCCTGCTGCAATAACCCACTTTTTGCACATTCTCATTTAAGCTGACATTTCTCCCCAGCAGTTTCATTATCCCAGCTGTCAGCGAGCAAGCCTGTCCCCCCCTTGGGAAAACTCTGTCTTCTTGATTGCCTAGTTCCTTTGACCCCTGGCAGGTCTGGTCCTGTTTGCATTCAGCCTCCCCCAGGTCATGTAAAACTAAGGGGGGAGCAGGGAGGTAGGGGGAGTACCCTACAAGAGGTGTAGGGTTTATAAACTAAGTCCCACATTAGTGCTTGACATCTGAGGGGTGCAGGTAGATTTAGGGCAGGAGCAGGTGTGTGGGGCTGAGGTATGTGTGCTCCTTGCTAATGGTCTTCAGGCAGGACATTCCAGCACCTCCAAGCTGACCCATTAATGATTGGCAGGATGCAGTAATGAATATAGGACAAATAAACCTGCACACGTCCGACAAGGCACACTACTGAGCCTACACTTAGAAGAGAAACCGCAGAAATTAGACATTTGCTGGCTTAGTAGTACTGGCAACAATATATAAATATGTTTTTTATACATTTATAGACATTTTGCTCACTGCTACCGCTGACTGTGCCTGAATTTCCCGGACTAAACAGACGAAACCACCACTGATAGGGCTGTTTGAAGCCCATGAGGAGCTGAATGTGTGCTGGGTTTTAAATAACACCTAGTCTATGCTATTTATTATATTACTGGGGAGCTTTTTCACAGACCAATTTTGCCAGTCTTGCTCTTTGCTTCCATAGTGCTCCAATCAACTGAGAAATCAAGAGAACCAACCCTAGGATCAAGAAATTATCTATGCAAATGGAAGGGGTCCCTGGAAAGGGACCTGAAAATCCAACAAAAAAAGTACCTGAAAATCAACCACAAGAAGTACCTGAAAAATCTCCTTTAATCACTCTTTTGATACTATGATGCTAAGAAGCTTATTTGTACCTTGAAAGGCTGAATTTTTCCCATCCCTTTTGAGAAGTAAAGCAAAAGCCGCAAAACAAAGAATCTCAAAATCAGGTATGAAATGTCACCAGGAAAACACAGCACAGTTATGCACAGATAAGCAAAAAGAAAATACCAGTGATAACAGGTGTGTTTGGCAGCGAGGGCACTATTTTCATACTGCAGAGAAAAGCAATTAGAACTATCTAACATCCCCAACTGCTTTCAAAGGGCTAGTGTGTTTGAATTATTTTTTTCTTTCTTTTGAAATGGTGGCAGGGCCAAGACAAACTTTGCCAACATTCAAAACAAATTTTAGTGATGCTCATAACGCTTTCTCACTGGATACAAAGGACAGGTTGCTCTCCATCAGCAAGTACCCAGTGGGTCTCTACTGATGCATGCAGCACCACGATGCACCTCTCTCTCACCTAGAGAAGAGGCGAGAGATTTTTTTTTTTTCCCCCCTAGATAATCTGAGGCTCACTGGGGAAGCCATGTATTATTCAGTAAAAACTTCTAACATCTGCTAAATTATTGCTTAATGTCAACATTTAATATTCCTCACAAGAACGGGTATGTTTTCTTGCCCTTCAGAGTAAATGCTTGCAGTAAAATCTCTCTAAGCACAGGTCACCCTCTTGCAGAGGAAGAGTGAGCCAGCTGAGCAGGGACCTGCCCTCCCCACTATTTTCCACCATCAGCCTTAATTTTACTGTTTTAACTCAGTTGTCAGTGCCTGTGGTCATAAAGAAAGTCCTTGACGTGACATAGTGCAAGTGAGACTGGCTGGAGCACTCTGGGTTTACTTTTCTTCAGGGGGAAGGGAGACACCTCTTAAATGTCAAGGAAAGGTTGGGGAACACCAGCTTTTAGCTGAATTACCAGAGGGAGTGAGTCATCTCCCCAGTTTCATGTTCTCCATCACAGCCCTGAGGTCAGCAATGTCGTGGATTTTACATGCAATGATGCAAAACACCTTGGGGTTGGACTTTCCTTGGGGACAAAGACAGCTCCTGGTATATATTCTCTAAGGGAACAGCAGCTATGGCACCCTCTGGAAGAACAGCCTAGCCCTCAGCAGCTTCTGCTCCTCAGAGCTGTGGCTACAGGAGACACGTCCAGGGAGTTCTGTACAAATATCCCTCCACCTCGTTTTTGAGTCCTCGTGCTGCCAAACTGAAGACTTTCAGCTATGTGGTAGTTATTAGGATCTCTGCTCCTTTTCTTGTTTTGTGGAGAGCACAGATATAGCATCCTTGCCCTAAGTGCTCCTTCCAAAGGAGCAGCAGAAGAAATACTTCTATCTCCCATGGGAAGGAATTAAGCAAGTATCTCACTGCAAGCATCCTCCAAGGTGATGCTGACAACAGTCTGTGGTTAATTCGGCTGAATAGCTTATATATATATCAGCATAGGTACCCAGCTGGAAACATTCAGACGCATCAATACCAAACTCCCCAATGCTCGCACTAAAATTTATGGCTGGGCTACCTCCCGATTATCAGCATGTACATGCTGCCTGAAACAGGAATATTTGCTATTACCTCTCAGTCAACTACTCTTGCTCCTGCACAAGTAGTACATTTAAAGTCAGTGGGATCTATGCAGTAAATTTTCAGTATCTATTCCACCCTGTTGATAGTGTCTATAAATTACTTGGAGAAACCAGCTGTAAAATTGCTAAATTGCTGATGACATGAAACTGAAGGGAGTAGTAAATACAAAGCGACCACAAGAGAGATCCAGAGGGATTCGGATCAGTTATGTAACTAGGCCAGTACACTGAAAATTAAATTTACTGCGGAGCAAACAAAAACTATCGCTCAGTTATTGGAAAACTGCAGAAGCAAAATAACTGCACTTCTGAACTGAAGCACAAGAGAACAGGACCGTGAAATAGCAGCAGACACCTATCAAAAAATCTCTCTTGAAGGAAGAAAACTAATCCAGCTGAGCCGGTGCTGTGGCGGGATCTGCAGTAGCTGGACACAGCACCGCCCTGGCAGGGGGTTGAGCAGTTTGTTGATCACAGCCTGCTCAGAGACTACAGGGCAGGTATGAGAGCAGGCTGCACAAGGAGGTTACAAATAAAAAACATCCTTTCCTAGCAGGTAGAACTGCTGTTTGATTGCGAGCCCCATCAAGGGTAAACCGAGCTGCCTGGAGATGGGATGAGAAGCTCCTGGACCCGCTGGCAATGACTGCAGCAGCCAGAAGGGAACCCCAGGCACCTAAGCCCTGAAACTAGGAAAGATCTGAACTGAGAAATGCACTCAGGCCAGGAAATTCATGAAGGCGTTGTGGATATAAATAATGGCTTTCCCAGATTATCTAAGTAAAGACTAATTTGCCTCAAAAAGGCATGCAACATTTGTGTGTTACTTTATACATCTGTTAAACCCACAAGAGCCCAGAAACAGGAGTTCAGGGAGAACGGGAGCACCACACAGCAGCAGCCTGGTAATGCCATCAGGGGCAGCCCCAGCGTAGCTGTGACACTGCCCAGGCAATGCTGTGACATTGCCATCAGGAGCTGAGGGAGCAAGGCGAGGGCACCTGCCAGCCCCAGGAGCCCAGCAGCAAGGGCTGCCCCAGCAGGGACTGCCACTGTGCAGCAGGGTGGAGAAAAGAGAGACACTGATGAGAGAAGCTATTGCCCAAATCTGGTCTATTCCCACGTAACATTTTTCCAAGGCTTTGCACTTCACCTACTTTGTGCAGATCCTTGGGAGGATGGGGAGGATGCGTGCCTGCCACCTGGCAGCTTCTCTGCCAGACCCTGAATTCTTACTCCCAAAAATATCATCTCACCTGGGCCAGGCAACCTATTTCCTCTTAATCTCACTCTTGGAAATATCTGAGCTATTTTGGATGTAATTCCCTCACACTCCAAAATAAATAAAATATGCAAAAGCATCGGTTTGGTTGACCTTCTTGGGGAATTTCAGCACAGAGATTTACAATCTGGCAACCTGCTAACAGATTACAAACTCCCAAAGCACAAGAGGTCAGTCAAAGGACTTGATTTGCAGAGCTTGCTACCCGCACAACATACTCCATTTAAAAATTATAGAGGCAGAGACAGGAGCCACACCATAAAACATGTAAGAACTGCCTAGTGAATGAAGATAAGTTTGTGCTTCACTTTAACACAGCAGGTCACTGGGCTGGCATTTCTGCCTCCAGCAGTGAGCAAAACCTGATGCTTACAGCAAAAGGTGGCACTCTCAGGCTCCTGTGCTGCCAGGTCCTGAGCAATCCTGTAAGGTGCTGGGTGCTCCCACTTCCCCCAGCCCTCACAGGGTAACCAGTGATGTTCAAGCTCCCTTGGCTGCTTGCTGGACCAAAGCACACAGGCAGCTGTGTAATGCAACAAGCCATCTCTCCTCATCTTCACAGAAGCATTTATATCCCCAAAGGATGAAATTTATTTAGTTCTATTTTCATATGCATAACAGAGTATCTGACATTGAATTACATAATCTCTGCAAAGAAGTAAATAAATGGATAGTTTTGATGCTTGACTCGACAGCATCTAATAAACATGACAGAAGAGAAGAAATTTAAGAAAAACATTCCTTTTTAAGTGGAAAACACAGAATAGCCTCAAAAAGGAAATTCATTATGGTAAAGAACATTGAAAAGGTAATTAAAAATGTTACTAGACACAATTTCAGGAGACTAGAAAATGAAAAAATAATCAGCCCTGATAAGCCAAATCTCCCATTTTCACATGTTCTTTATCACATGAAATTTTATTGTTTATAACTCTGTACCATATTTTGAAATACGGAACAGAAAATATCAGGTTTTTTTTTTTTTTTTTCATTTTCCACTTTCTTTTCAGAAAAATATGGTTGGCTGACTGCATTAGCTTAATCATTGCCTCTCAATCCTAACAGGAATTTCCCCCAAATGTCATTCTCCTTTACACAGGCTGAGCCCTTGAATGGCAGTCTGCTCTCCCAGGGCAGGGAGTCTCATGTCCCCTGGCTCCTCTCTGAACCCATGACCACCCTCAGCCCTATCTGAGGGAGAGAACAAGGTTTCCAAAACGTCAAGGCTCCCCAAAATGAATGAAAACTGACAGTGAGACACGGGGTCAGAAGGAGCCAGCGGGCACGCTGCTTCTCTCCTGCCTGCAGCACAGAGGATGGCAGGGGGGTGGAAGGAGCCTGGGGACACAGGGACAAACAGGGGACATGGGTGGTTTGTCAAGGAGAGATTTGGGATTTCTGTGCGTGGGTAACATGTGCATACACAAATCCACTGAGAAAGCTGCTTTTAACAACTAATCACAAATGACTTGTTTTCCATCTGAGGCTCTGCTGGTTTTTTGCCCCCCCTGCCTGATTTTAGCTCCGAATTCTACCACACATCAAGGCCTCGGCTCTAGGATCCCGCTGAATCACAGTGCTAAATTGGGAAGTCTCCCAAAACACCATTTCCCTTACAGTGCCTATTATGGGATTTTTACCAGCAGCACCCAGTGTTGAAAAACAACCCAGCAAGAAAATAAAGAAACTGATGGGTCTGGGTTTTTTTTCCCTCTCCTCCCCTCCTGATGAGACTTAAGAACAGACATTCGTTCATGAATAAAGAAAAGGTTGTTTTGGTTTTGTTTCCAAGATAATGAAGTTTTGAGTATTTTTAGAGCCACGGAAAATAGATACCGAAGAAAAGGAATGAAAGCAGCATGGATGCTATAATTTCCATTTTCCTGAGCTTCATCACCTCCAGGCTATGCTGCATCTTCACACAGGGAATGACTGGGTCTTCCTGGATGTCAAAGCATGTGATTTTATGCTATACTGAAGTCGATGGGACAATGGCACATGCTTAAGTTTGAACAGATCAGACTCTGAAAGACCTTCACTCAGTCCAGGGCTTCCTTTTGATTGGAAAAATTTAAAATCCAAGTACTACCATAGGACTGTGAGACACAGCAGCTGATGGGGATTTAAAGATTTTGCAAAGGATGAATAAAAAGGTGGTAGGAGAGGGTTAACATCTGTATCAAGGCTTGAAATGTGGCAATCAGAATAACTGCATTTGGAAGAGAAATGCTGAAGATTATGAGCTTGCCTTCTACAGCAGTGATCAAGTAATTGAGTCTTGGTTCTTTGCAGCTTACAATGAAACCGAAGAGAAAGGCGAGATGGATGGTAATTGCCACAGGTATGAAGTCAGGGTGCAGCTGGGAAAAAAACGGTCAATACTGATAAACACACCAATCTATATGGTTTCTGACACGAGGCACTCTACTCCTGTGTTTGCTGAAGCTGAATTACTACCATCTCTCACCCATTTGTTCCCTGCACGGAAGGAGCGGGGTGCAGAGGGACACCTTTGTCTGGGCATGGCTGACTTGTTCTAACATGCATGGCTACATGCCCCTGAAGACACATGAAACCCCAAACCGACCCCACAGCGCAGGACAAGCTCACAACTCCTCCACAAGCAAACTCCATGTGCGTGTTTGCACAAAGCATGGCTCCTACCTCTGGTCCCAGTCCCATAAAGTCCTCTTTAGCTCTTTCAGATGACAGCATGCTTGAGGGAGCCATGCTTACGGGGGGAAAAAAAAAAAGGCTCAAAAAAAGCATAAATGGAACTATTAAAATTTCATTCTATCGCTAGCATTTTCCTCACCACCAACCAAATCACCATCTCAGTAACTACTTATATCCATGGCACCCAAGGATTCGTTCCAGAGATATCAGAAATTACTTCTACCTCTTGCAAACAACTCACCCTCCTACACTGACTACGAGGTCATCCCATCTTTAAGTACACAGCTCCTGACCTGGAACTAATGCCTCAAGCTCCAGCTGCCACTGGAAACACCTCCTTCAGTGCTCTGGGTTCCCTTTACCATTCAGAAACTCACTCTGAAATGATCTAAACTTACAAAAATTGAAGAGTTACATGACTCAGGAAATAGGGGACTGAGCTCCTCAAACCACTGGGCCACTTATGGAGGTACCCACTGGCTCTGCCCCACAAAAGGCAATCCCTACCTCGAAAAGTCTGCAGCATCTACACTGGAGGCCCCCTGGCCCTTCCTGAAGCAATCATCATCTTTTTCCCATTCATTCCACCTATTTTTATAGTCTGCTGCTTCATTCATTACTATTTATGTCCCAACTGACTGCAAACAATTGATCCCTGCCTGCTCTGAAACTGTTCTTTATGTACTTGTAGATATTGTGTCTCTCCTCAGCCGTCTCTTTGCACAAAGCTCATCCTCGGCTTTTTTTATTGCAAGTTTTCTGCTTCCAAATATTTTTTATGCTATTTTTTGTTGATCCCCTATGACTATTTTCTGGAACATCCATTTAGACTAACAATGGTATCCAAAAGTTAATATAGCACTGGAAGCAGCATTTTTGAAAGCAGAGCACAATAAATTACTCTAGTTTGCATCCAACATGCTCATGACTCACAAGAGACCAGTGACTTCAGATGCCAACTCCAGGGTAACTGGGAGAGGTTGGCCTTTCAAGAAGCACAATACCTCACCTCCTTGAAGTACAGGGTGTTTTTTACTTAAGAAGTACCCAGTATCAAGGATCACTTCTGAAATAAAAAACAATTAAAAAAAACCCAAAAACAGCTTGTTATTTTAAGCAGACTTCTCACAGCTAGAGATGGAGGTTCAAGCCTCAGTCCTCTCTGAGAACCACACCACAGGAACACTCAGGTAACCCATCCTGAGCCTGTGACTCTTCTCTGGGTCACTAACTGTACTTAACGCACCTTCATACTCTATGTTTAAATATTCCTTCCTGCCTGAATCATGCAGTTTCTTTGCTCATTCTTTCACCAGCTTTGAGCTATTTTTGTCCAATCACTCCACAACAGACTTCATTTTAAACACAATCAACAAGCACCTTTTCAATTTGTAGAACACATTTTGTAGAATACAGGCCCCTTTCAGGACTGCCCACGTTACCCAGAGCTAACTAACTATTTTGCATGGACTGAAGTCCATCCTTATTCAATTTTGTTTTCCTCCACTTTGAAGTCCAGGGGCTCCCTTTACTCTGACTGATCACAGCGTGGACAAACTGACAAGCCAATGCACAGACCAATAAATGTGGAGGGGAAATCCATCCCTTTGCTCTTTGTCTGACTTATAAGCAGAGACCTTATACCAATCCCTGCTATGATTTTTTTTACATCCCAGGTCACCTTTCACCAAATCATGCATCCCTGCAGGAGCAGTACCACCCCACACAAGCACAGTGAGCCCCACACTCCTGGGAAGCTCTGAGTGCTGTTTGCCCACACCACCGAATGCTTCATCCACAGACATGCAGTACAACACACATGCACTGTATATTGTATGTATCCACTGTAACTTCTCTGCAGGGGCTACTGGGATGGTCCCAGCATGTACAAGAGACAATTCCAAGCATCAGAACATGCCTGGGAGTGTCAGGAAAAAGGACAAACTTACAATTCTCAAAATCAAAAAAAAAGGGGACATAGCTGGGAAAATCTGAATTTAAAGAGACTCCCTCACTAGTTTGATAGAAGAATGTCACAGTGGGATGGGCCAAGAGCCTTACAGAAAGACAAAGGCCAAAAATAGTACCTCTACCCTGCCATGAGGAAAAGAAATATGCCTACTAAGAAATACCAGCACATGTCCAAAATCACAACACAGACTGCAGATAGTATATATTTCCAAAAGAGAAAGCACAAAGCTAAGGATATCACATTTCCTTGGAGTAAATCAATGGGTGCTGTGCATTTGCACCACCCAGACCTACAGACAGGGTGAGATTCTGGAGGACCTCCACACTACACAAAACCACAAGTACCAGGCAGCCCTTTCACGCCCCAGTAGGACGTAGGACCTATTTGTTCACCCAAATGAGACTCTACCAGAGGATACTGCACACAGTCTCACAAAAAAACTCACAAGAACATGGTTCCCCCAAAGCAACACCACCATATCCACCCTCAGTCAATAAATCTCAAGGAGCAGGAGAACAGCCGGACCCAGACAGAGCAAGCAATGTCAACACCATGTCAGAGCAACCCTAGAGATGTCTTGAGGAACTGCAGTCCAGAAAGGCTCATTAGGGTCCATTTTCCATCACTGAGTCTCTCCCTTAAAATGAACGCTGTAGATAAACGATAATTTTCTACAGAACCTTTATTGCCTAAAATGCAATTTTCCCGCAACTTACTTGTATATTTTTGGCAATCGTGACAGGTAGAAAATGCTCACTTCCTTTGGCAGACTTGTCTCCATCCTTTTTTACCAGTAACAGCCTTTTTTGTTTTAAATAAGGTCAAGGCCCAGGTAAAAGTACTTAATTAGAGTGCTGTATTGGATCCTGGCAGCTCCTAAGATTCCTGTATTTGCAGGCTCAAGACACTGGTTTGTACAGCAGGCTGTTAGTCCTCAAATAACAAATTTCATGTCTTTGATTACCAGCTACTGCTGCTTCTCACTTAACAAGGATTTGGGAGAAAAAGTGAACCACTGACAAATGCACCAATATACACCAAGAACATGAAGCTGGGTTTTGATATTTCCAGTAAGAGTTTAAATGGCACACAAATCCTTCCATCAGCTGTCTGCACCAGCATGAATTTATCACTGACATGTGGGGGGGGGAAACGATTACCCACATCTTTGGGTGATGCAGTAAAAGAAAGCTTCTGCACAGGTCTGGTCCTGAGCACACCCAAGACAGACAGGTCTTGACAGCCTCTGCAGGCTGAGACCGACAAATTCCCTCAGGAGTTACAGCACAAGCAGAAAACGTCCTGCCAAATCCCCCCATATATTTTCTCCATGACCTGGTGGACCTCCTTGAATAAACTAGATGATACTCCAGTACATCTTTGATCTGTTAATCCTTTGGACTAAGTTTATGTCCAGAAACATAGGTACTTGTGGCAACACTGGCATGCTAAGGTTAAATAAAAGGTGGTTTAAACTGCATTTAGAGCAAAATGTGAAGTTCGTGTTTAATGTTCTCCAACACCTTTCCCAACATGTTTTACTTGCCTGACCAAAGGTTTTTTTGACATGCATAAGCAGTACCTGAGGTCAGGGGCTCAGATCAGCTGACTGCAAAGTTTGAGACTTCATCTGCCAGCCACTCTCTTCCCCCATAATGTGCAACTGGCTGAAAAATCCCAGTATTTATTTTCAAATCACAATTCTTATTTGCTGTCAGATTTCTGAGCCTCTGGAGCACACATGCTTCGTATTTTTAAGATCTTTTTGCACTGCTACAGCATGTAAAAACTGACGTATGTGGTGGGGGTGGGTTTCGAGGAAAGGAAGAAAATTAAATGAACACAGTAATTCTGCTGAAATCCCACAGCAGTAGCTGGGGCTTTACAGGGAGAAAGGAAAGTCCTCAAAAACCCAGCAATAAAAATCACAGAAGCTGGCAATAGTGTCATTATTCAAGATGGTCAGAAGCACTACCTCAGGAAACTGGAAGTCTACAAACATCATCACCAAACAGCACTGAAGAAGACAAAAAACTGTAGGTTATACACCAAAAGCAGCATGCTTTCAATGCTGCTTCCTCTGCCAAAAAGGAAAGCAGGTTTAAAATTCACAGTCAAAGAAAGAGTTTGCGGTCACATTTTCAATCACACCAGTTCTGTCCCCAACACCACCCAAGATGATGAGAAACAGAACAATGTCAAACTCTTCCATCTGTTTAGCTATTTATTCCTACTCTGACTTTTCAAACTCTCCCTTGAGATGCCAGGAATAACTGGTTAATCAAAAACACCCTGTGGTTTGGAATAAAAAAAAATAAAATGCTGTGATTATTTTTTTTTTTTAAATCTAGCATTCCTGCTTGCAATGCACAATAACTCCACTTTAGTTACACGAGGGCATCACCCTGCTTTGGGTAGACAAAGCATTCAGATTTTCCTGTTTACACTCAAGTTACCAACTGATATTCTAGAAATAAAAAAAGTATTTAAATCCTTCCTGCACAAGGTTTTTAAACCACCACTATATTAAAAGTTACATCATTAAATAAGCAGTTCCCATGGCCCCAAGTAACCAGTGCTTTCCACTGAAAAAAATTTACTTCTTGGTTTGGTTTCGAAGGCAAGTATTTAACTAACAGTTCCTTGGTTTATCCTTGCTTTTGAGAAAAGTTGCTTTAAGTAACCAGATTAATAATGTTGCAACTCTGATTTAATTTTCATGGAAAAATGATTTACATGCTTCTATTGTTGAAGACTGATAGAAGATAGGAACCAGCCTCTCTTTCAGAGCTGTTGAATATGCAGAACCTCAATAGAACTGGTCTACTTGATTATATATCAATTTATGTTTATGCAAAACTTAATATGAATGTATCTTTGCCTTAAAGGCAATAATCTGTTCCCTGCATACACACTTCCTTCTGTTACTGAATGCCTCGCCTAATGAATAATCGCAATAATTAATTTTTATAAAAATGTTCAGGAAAACTCTCAGGCTATTTTGAACCAGAGCATTTTGCCACAGACAAACACTGCAAACAGAAATACTGTTCAACTTTACAAATTGCCATTAAATGCTCTGTAAAGCAATGGAGTAGCTAACACCCTGCCCACCCTTTTTGACGATCTATTTCTGTAACCTCACATCCTTCATGTGAAAAAAAAAAGCAATCTATTCCTGCAGGAGGAAAAGGAGAGAATTCTATACAGGATTCTCTTCACTTCAAGAGTCTCCATCATTCAACATCCATGAAAACATCATTATTTATGACTTCTTCAAGGAAGGACTTTTCTGAAAATGTAAGACTATCTAAGTACTATTTTAGAGAAAAAACATCAGAGTTCCCAGGATCAGTAAATGTCAAGCTTTAAACACAAAACTCACGTTGATTTCATTAGGTTACAACTCAAGGAAATCCCTCTGTTGGGGAAGAACCCAACAAACACACAAGTGCTACTGACAGCCAGATGTGCAATAGCTAATTTTTTTACAAGATCTGATTCTCTAGAAGTACCGGCATGGAAAAATAAAGTATGGGGAATCCTTTCTTAAGGGAAAATAAAAAATAAATTGACAAACAGATGCTGAATCTAGTTGTTTTTCATAATACACGGGTTTAAATTGTTTTTCAGACTGTGAACAAAATACACATGTAGTAGAAAATACAGACTGAATGCAAATGACACTTTCCAAGATAGCAAAAGCTAATTATTACAATTTTTTTTTAAAGATAGATGCATAAATTAAAATTTCCCATGAGCTACAAATGTTCTTGTTTTTTTGGGTGGTTGGTTTCTTTGGCTTTCTGACAAAGTTTCTTACCCTTTCTCTTCATCGGGCCATGGTTTTCCTTTCTACCTCCTTGCTCAAGACTCCCCTCACAGAGCAGCCATCATCCTGCCACTCTTTGACATAAATGAGCAAAAAGACATTCAGTCCTGCACCATCATTCCCTCGTCCTTTCTGCCTTCCTTTGGTCCTGCTTCCTTATCTCCCTCTTCTGTGCTCCAAACTTCTCCTTTGGTTTGTCCTCACTGTACTACCAGCCACACTTACAACTCCATCATCATACCTTGAAAGTTGACACCCCAAAGGGACTGACTCAAGTTATCACTTGATTTTCCGTCTCTCAACAAAGCCCAAGGGCAAAGGGGGAAATGAAGATGAACCCAGCAGGCAGACACATAGGACTATCTTCAAGCACTCCTGGAGGTGTTTCCATGCAATTCCCAGCAGACTGGCTGGTGCCCGAGCTCTGCATCTTCCTAACAACACCTCCCTCCTTCAAAGGAGATTGTTTTGCAGCTGAAAATAACACCTTCTATTATGAAAAGCACTAAACACTTCATGAAGGTCAATGCCACTGTGCCCATGGTGAAATGAACTCTTTGCGTGGCCTTTCTCCACAGCACAAGCAACAAACACAGTGACTTCTTGGGGTTCTGCAGGTATTTCAGCTGACTTAGGCATCATATGTTAAACTCCAGCACTACCACACGAGTGTTACTTTCCCTGGGCTCCAAAAACTAGACTGAATACCAGTTTGGTGCATGTACCATTCCTGAACCTATTCTTGGTGCCTGCAACCCATCAGAAGGCCATCACAAGCAGAGAAGCAACTTGTGTCAGCAGAGCTGTGCATCTGCAAGGCTACTAATACCTGTGGAAAACGGAGCACATGCTTGTTTTGAGGCAGCACAGACTATTCTGTACATCAGTGGGACTGCAGTTTTGCCAGAGGTGGCTCAAGTCATCCTTCCCTCTGCACATGCAGAGCCAATACCAGCTGCCACCCTGCAATACCACCACCAGATTCATCCATTCCTCTTCAAAGCGCTTCCCAAACACTCACCCATTAATCCTGCCAGCAGTTCTGAGACACAGACACTTCTGTTATCCTCAAATTACTGACTGGGAAGCCAAGGGATAGAGCTGGAGGCTTGAATATGCAAGGGGACCAAGAAGCACTAAGGGTGGCATTCAGCTACCCTAGTTCCCAGGTACCTGTGTACCTAGACACAAGAATGCAAGGACCAAATTCCTGACTGAAGAGGCCCCAGCCTTGTGCTCAGGGCCATCCAGCTGTCCCCTCTCCACACCATTACACTGCAAAAAATAATACAAACCCAAGCCTCTACTGGACAGACACAACAAGGCACCAACAAGACCAACCAACCAGGTGAGCAGACACCTGTCTGAACTCATACTGCTAAATACAGGTTGCACATCTTCAGAATTTTTACCAAAGCAAAAATAAGAAAGCTTTTCTCATGGCCTAAACAATTCACCTGCACTGGGCAGAACAGCTGAACTATGCATTTATTTGCAGAGGAGGAACACAGGTTCTTTTTCATGCTCTTTCAGTTTAACACACTTGACTGGACAGCCCTTTAGCAAAGTGACCTGAATCTGAAGTGTCTTGCCTCGAGCCAGGTGCTGGACTAGATGCTTTCCAGAAGTCTTCAAAGCTTTGAACCCCAATTCTTCTCTGGCTCTCTCTGCCACAACACTGGAATGCTGTTGGCACTGGTGGTTTGCAAGGCTCACAGTGCAATGCTACAAACCATGCACCCGTCCACAGCCCACACCTCCCTTCATGCTCCTTTCTAGTCCTGAGCTGCTGAGCCCACGCTCCCCTATAACCTGCTACATAACCACTTGTGCAGGTGACTCTGCACCTGGGGACCCACCACTGAACACAACCCAGTCCTTTTGAGGGTTGTCTTAAATCACAGTTAGGTGAAAAGCTAGCAAAATTACGTATTTTGGAGAAAACAGCACACACACCACAATCACAGAAAGCTGGAGTACCTTCAGGCAATGTGGCTCACAAGTGGGCAGCAAACTGAAGAGCACATAGCCTTCAAAGCAAAAGGGAGCCAGTGCTGAGAAGGGGTAACAACAAAGGACAGAGAAGGGGAAACAAAAGGAGAGAGAAGAGAATGAATGAAGCTGCAGAGAAGAGGAAGGATTTTCCTCAGTCACAAGACACAATAAGCCAGATTGTCAACTGGTACAAACTGGTCAGACTTGTCTCCATCTGCAGAGCTGGCTGTGCTGGGAATGGATGAAACTGAACTGTCAGTGATGTGGCTCTAGGAAGGAAAGCTGTTAGGGCAACTGGTGTTTTACGAAGACACACACCCAGGTGCTGACAACGCTGACTGTGGAATATGCAGTGGTTTTTTCTCCCCTTTCTTATTTAAACAGTTTCTGCAAGTATTTAAGCCCCTACACCCTGCATTCAGAATTCTGTGATGAGCATGATACATGAGTTTTTACAGGAAAGAGAGGAAAAAGAAATGAGACCGATGATGTTCTCTGATCTAACCTTTCCTCAGGCTGTGCTCGTCCCTGCCAGCACACACAAATCTGGCACACAAGGCTAGAAGATGTACTGCAAGAAGTTTTCTCTAGTCCTGAACTAGTTTAGTATTTCCAAGCAGTCTCTGTGCCTAGTGACATGCAGAGCACTTGTCTTCTCATATAGCACATAACACAGCAGGCAGCCGCTCCTTAAACCACTGTACTTAAATACAGTTGATGTGGAACAACTACTACCCTGTAAAATGTTATAATGAAAGAACTACCAGAGCCTTTTAGTACAATTCCAGAAATGATACAGCTCCTTCTGCCTTCATATACTAATTGCACTGAAATTGCATCCAATGAGTCCATGCATATTTAATCAGGTCTGGGGCTGCTGAACACACTGCTATTGCATGGGGTGCTATCAGCCAGAGCCATAAATAATTAACTTTGCCAACTAAACTTCTGCTGAATAATTTTAGGTTGGCGGTGTGTTGTTTGACTGAGGCAAAGCTTGCTTTGTGTATCCCTTTATCATTAATATTCTTCCTGTGTTTCCTGCAGCACCAAAGTGCTGGGAAGGGTCACTGCTCAGCTCGAGACGAGGCCCCTGGGGAGGATGTGGTGCCTCAGACAGACTGTATTATATGCCAGAGCTGAATATTTTCCTAAGCAAAGCACCTCCTCTTGGGTCATGTCTAATCTCATCACTAATTATACCTCTTTGTTAAGGCCAAAGAACATATCTGGTAGTCATCTTTATTAGGCAGAGATTAATAAATAGACATGATCCTGCTTTTCAGCCTTCCAAGTAACACGCAAAGCACACCTAAGTGCTAGGAAAAAACCACAGAGAACAGATCCAATAAAAGAATCTCTGCCTTCACAAGGCTTCGCTCATTAAAGGAAATGAGGCTGTGACAGCTCTGCATACTCTCCACCAAGCCCACAGCCCCTGGCAGGACTGAGGCTGAGCACACCAGCTTTGTCCCTGCTGTGGCAGGCAGCACTGGGCTCGATCAGCGCCTTCACTGCCCCCTTCCTGAGCGGCCCCCGCCATCACCCCTCAGTTGCTTCCGTGCCACCAAGCAGCACCCACTTCTGCAGGGCAGCCAGCAGGCATTCCCAAGGGAAGGGCTGGCACCAGCTGCTGGCAGGGGAACACACCGGGGCAGCCACACGCTGCTGCTGGGAGTGGGGCTGCTCGGGGGCTGCGATCGCCCCCCGCCCATGCTGTGCTCCATGGGAAGCCTAATGGATCTGCACTGATCCTTGCAAGAGCTATTATAATATATATCAAATAAGATCCACAACAAGCAGCCTCCTGGAGGTAGAAGGGGCACTACCGGGAACTTGCTGCTGCTGAGGAGCAGAATTATCAGGCTCTTATTTCCAGCTTTCCCACACTTTTTATTAGGGAATTTTAGCAGGGTTAAAGCCATCAACTCCACCTGCATCAAGATTTACTCCAGGTTGCTAGCCCACAACTACGTGTATTTTGAGATTCTCAGATTAAATGGACTGTAGATGTATAAACTATCTTTATCCAATTTTAATTATTATTAATGCTAATTACTCCCTAACATGAAACGTTCCCAATGGAAGATGCAAAACACATACTTAGCTGTCAGCCTGTGCAACAGCTGGTGGAGCTGAGAGCAGCAGGCATCTGTTTACCAGGGTTTTTTCCTGACAGGGAGGGAGCTTACAGTAAGGGTCACACCTCGCATTACAAATCAATAGACCTTGGGGGGAAAATGGAAATTTTGAACCAAGGAACAAAGCACAGATTTTATGCAGACCAGTATTCACTATTTATGGAGCAAAGCAATATATATCAGCTCAGAGTTGCCATACTTTTCTCTGAACAAGGGAGTGAAGGGCAAAAAGCGAAGGCAATCAGTGCTACCAGTTCTGTTATGTACCACACAAAAGCTGTGCCCAACCTACTGTTTAGTGTACCTAACTCCGTGAAAGTCCCATGGAAATTGACACCTTGGACCATAATCCCCCACGTGCATTCCCATCACTAGGTTTACACGTCATTTGTGACCAAATTCAAGGAAACCAGCAAAAAGAACCACCCCCGCTCAGCTGATACAATCTCCTGGCCTGGGCAGCCCCCAGTCAGCCCAGAAATACTTACATGCAAATTTAACTTGTCTGAAGTCATATTTTAGGTTAACCAGATATAATCTGGGGTAGGAACCAGCTCCCACCTGGGCACTTCAGCAATCCCACTTACCTTGGTGGAAATTCCACACAGAAGCCCACCAGTCCAAGCCTGGCCCTGGGCAAGTCTCATGCATGGGACTATTTCCAGCCAAGCTACTACTACATCAACCCACCTCATCTGCAGGTAACAGCAGAGGCGTGGTATGCAAGAAGAGCATAAACCTACATTCCCTGCACCTGGCAGCCTACAGAAAGGGACCCCATTGATTAGCACCACCGTGCAGGTTCGTGCCACAATCTTTTTCTCTCAGTGGCAGCCATTCACTGGCTCTCCCAAAAGTCAAAGAAAAAATCCTAACCTTATTTGTCACTCACAAGCTGTATTAGATCAAAGGGCCAAAGGATGCTGCCAGAGCATTTGGGTGCACAGTGGCAAAAATACAAAAAGGAGTTTAACTGGAAGCACAGGGACAACAGACAGAGGGCTTGGAGAAGAAGCCAAGAGGGACCATTATGACAGAAAAGACTATGCCAAGAGAAGACAGTAGCTGAAGACCCACAAATGTACATGTTTGTCTCCTGATACTGAAATACCACACACTTTCAAATCACTCTTGGATGGAAGAAGGGGAGGGTTTGAGACAACTGCAAGTAAGAAGAAGCACAAAAAGTGAGCTGAAGCAATTGAACTACAATTGGTTTCATTTTCAAATACAACTGTGCAATCGAAGTGCCTCCCATCTGAGGCATGTGGTGAGAAGCCACCCCAAGCCCACTCATATGGTGCATGAGGTCACCAGAAGCGCCGGCACAATTACATCTTTCTGTCAGAGCTACTTATTACTGAAGCACACCACATAATCTTTTCTCTTGGCTCACAAGTACCAGTATTTCAAAAGGCCTACAAACACGCTGCTACGTTAATAACTTTTGAGGAAAAAAGAAAAATAAAATAAAATAAAAAAAGAACAAACCCAAAACAACAGCAAAAAAAACAGCACAAAACCAAAAACCATACAACCAAAAAACTGGGAGAGACAGAAGATGACTGCCCACCTAATAAGCTTGTCTCCAAAACACATATCTATGACACAGAGCCCAGTTTCTGTGCTCTTACACTGATTTATTTGGAGTACCATGGCATGTAAGTGCATCACAGCATTACACTTTTATAGAGGCTGTCTGTCTTCTTTCTGCTTTTTAAGAAAGGGGTCCAATGCCTCAGTAGCCAAAGGCTAAGCCAGATAAATGCAATGTCTTTAGTCCTGAATTAAAGATATTGGACAGACAGGGCACCAGGTACCATGGTGAGGCACCAAGACACGCAGACCCTTGTAGTCACATTCAAGTGCAGCAGTCGGAATCCAGTCAAAAGTCTTTGCAATAGAAAAGAGAAAGCCCTGGAAGGCAAGGACAAACACTTGATTCAAAGCACAAAAGCATCATTGCTGTCTTAAAAGGAAGGGGAGCGTTCCCATACATAAATGTGGCAAGGTGAGCAGTTCTAGTGGTGCACTATCCATGCACAGAGGTGTTTTATAAACCAGGGAAACCTCACAGGGAGTCATCACTGGGAGCCCATAAGCTTGTGTGACAGCACTTTGTGGGATCTGAGTAGGGACAGAGGCAGTGGCAGCCAACCTCCCCATCCTTCCCTCCCCAGGTGTGGAATAAGCCTTTACGGAGTGCTAGCAACCAGGGCAGGCACACAGGGCATGGTGTGGTAGCTCATGTGGGAGGGCATGCAGGAAAGGGTGCTAAAGCCCTGTCAGCTCCACCAGGCAGAAAGCCACAGCCCATCTGAGCTCTGCACCCACCATAGCCCACACGGCTGCCCAGGCAGAGCTCTAGGGGAACACGCTGCCACCCAGGCACCAGGGAATACCCTGCTCCTAAGCTGGTACCAGCTGGCAGCCACGGGCACAGCTGTGGGAGGTGCACCAGGGTAGAGGAACTCCTCTGCTTAGCTAAAAAGCTCCAGAAGGAGTTGGGTGGGTTAAGCAACATCTGGGAAAGTAAGAGAGACACAAGAGCCTTGGAACTGCACTCTGCCTTCCCTGGAACAGTCTAACAGGCAAGCCAGGGTGCATGATATGGAGGATTCCCAATCCTGTCTCTGGCTGAACACATGGGCAACTACATTAAGTTCCTGCCCAGCACAGCGGGCACATCTTCTCTGTGACTACCACACCTTCCGGGGTGCTCTGGCCCGTGTGAGGCTCTTCAAGTGGTACCAAACACAATGGTTCATCTAGCACAGAGGTGTCACCAAGGTTAAAGTTACAGACAACACTGAGTTTGGCAGGAGCACTGATCTGCTGGAGGGTAGGAAGGCTCCACAGAGGATTTGGACAGGCTGGATTGTTGGGAAGAGGCCAGAAGGCCAGTGGCATTATGGCCTATATCAAAAATAGTGTGGTCAACAGGACCAGGGCAATGATTGTCCCCCTGTACTCGGCACTGGTGAGGTCGCACCTCAAATCCTGTGTTCAGTTTGGGGCTCCTAACTTCAAGAAAGACAGTGAGGTGCTGGAGTGTGTCAAAGCTGGTGAAGGGCCTGGAGCACAAGTCTTAATGAGCAGTGGCTGAGGGAGATGGAGTGGTTTAGTCTAGAGAAAAGGATGCTCAGGTGGACCTTCTTGCTTTCTACAACTACCTGAAAGGAGGTTGTAGCCAGGTCAGGGTCAGTCTCTTCTCCCAAGTACGAAGCAACAGGACATGCGGAAATGGGCTCAAGTTTCATGAGGGGAGGTTTAAACTAGGTATCAGGAAAAATTTCTTCAGGGTTGTCAAGCATCAGAACAGGCTGCCCAGCAAACTAGTTGAGTCACCATCCCTGAGGTATTTAAAAGACACGTAGCTGTGGCACTTAGGGACATGGTTTAGCAAGAGACTTGGCAGTGCTGGGTTAAAAGTTGGACTCAATGACCTTAAAGGTCTTTTCCAACCTAAAAAGTTCTGTGACAAGCTCACCCTGCACAAACCTTACTCTGAGGGTTTTTTTTTGAGCAAATACCTATTGATTTCATCTTCAGTGTAAACTTCATGATCTGGCCAAAAGACAGCCTATGAAGACATTACAAGGTCTGATTTGAGAGTGTATCAATGACAGCATGGGTTGAGCAAGGCTACACAAGGCTAAAAGCCTGAAACCCAAAAACCTACATATAAAAATGTGCTTCAGCTGGAAAGCATGGGGGAAAAAAGTGAAGAAGAAATCACTTATGGTTACTTGGGATATGAGTACTACTTTCCACTAGCGAAACCATGGGAGGGGAAACCAAGCTGGAGAGGTGGGACAAAACTATGCTCAGAAGAGCATGCAAACACACAGTACAAGCTGCAGCTGAATGACATGTCTCCTAACCTGCTGCTTCATTTCTGAAATAGGTATTTACCTCTGTTAAGCACAGCACAATGATATTAGGATCCCCCCAAAAGGGCATATGGGAAAATGGGGGAGGATAGAGGGAATCTAGATTGGCAGTGACAACATAAAATGCTGCACAAACATATACAAATAGTTTCGTTCCTTTTTAAAAAGAAAGAAATATATGCTTCGTTCATGGTCACAAAACCCACTGCACTCAGCATATTTATGGTCTCTGTGTTAGTTTTCCACATTAAGATGACTGCCAGTGCCTTCCAGGGCTTTGAAAACTTAAACTCTCACTGGAACCCAGCTTCTGCTGATTTATGTTTGCATCATCTAACCTCTGTGAACCTACACTGGTATCAATGACTAAACTGTTCTGAAATAGGATTGTATCATTTCTAGCACTAGTAATGTGTGTAAATATTGGACTTAGAGCAGTCCAGCCAGAAAAAAACAACCCTGCATTTAGCCAGCTGGAACTGGAAACAACACACTTTTTTTTTTTTTTTAAATAGTGCACAGAATTTACTGTCACAATTTGCTAAATTGACATAAATATGTGTTGCTATACACTTTTTAAGCATGCATGTGTATTTACTGTATTTTGACATAAACATTAGGGATGTTTATGTCTACTCATACCTGCATTTTCAGAACACTTGGAACACCCCCAGTCATTTCACACACACCCAAAAAAAAAAAA
>VXBX01007117.1:369946-400792 GCA_013400415.1 Scytalopus superciliaris
AAAAAAGGGAAGAAAGAAAAAGAAAATCAGATGACAACAACCCCATCCTTCAGTGAAAAAAAACTTTGTAATCAAATTCCAAGCATATCAGCCTGTTGAATGCAAACCTCTATAAAATTCATTTTTTGGAACTGAAAGTATTATCTAGCTCCTGCAGTAGGTTTTTTCACCTCTTGGTTGTCCTTGGCTCTGCAAGGAGAAGGAGCTTGCCCATGGCCACAGCATGCTCCTTAGAGATTAGACCTCTGGAGTTCATCTGATTTATTGCCTGACTTCTGCCGAGCCACATCATGTCCATGTATCCATCAAAGAACATTTCCCTGGCCCAGGCTTGCCTGCAGAGCTGCAGTATGGCATGTGTTCCTAACTCTTCATACCTGGGTCCTTCTCTCTTGACCTCGAATCGACTTTTCCGACTGGGCATGGCTGCACTCCTCTCTGGAGCCATCACATTCCACATGGGGATGGACGGAGCAGTTGGTTGCGTAGCTTCCACTCTCGCACTATTTTGGTAACCTTGCTGGGACACTTATCTATGCAGAAAGCACACTATATATGGGAGCATCTACCAATGCGTTCAAGTCTTCCAGCCCATAAGAAGCAATCTGATCCCATCCCACAGCATCAGCAGCGAGGAAGTGTAACTTCTGTTCCAACAGCTGACAGACTAAAGCAGGAGTAACAGCACGCCACGCAACGGGATCCCCAGCAGGTGCTTTGCTCTGCCAGTTGTTGCACGAAGGGCAGGAATGTTTCCCCAGCCCCACTGCACTCCTGGTGAGAAAATACTTCCCCCATCACCCTCAAGAATGAAGCGTGCAGCACGGCTTTGGATGTCAAGCTAAAATAGTTCACTTCAGTGTGGAGTGTTGGGTCCTATCCCTCCCCTCTCACGCAAGTAACCCTGCAGCATCCTTAAACATGCAGCCCAGCCCAGCTCCGAATTAAGTCAACAAGAGCTTTTCCAGTGACATACTCAAGAGCTGGCTCGGACCACAAGTGACCATAAAAGCTGTCCCTAGAGGCTGGAGGAGTAGGTGGACATTTGGGGGTCACTCATGACCATCCAGGACCAAGCACTAACTCAACAGACACAGACACCCTTCTGTACGTATCCAAAACATGCTGCGCCTGTTTCGACAACTGCAGTTTGGTTTCAGTTACTGATAACAAGGAGGTAAATGTAATACAGCATATTAAGTAAAAATAAAACAATCTTTTCTTCGGATCCCCTCTTGGTAAATTTTTTCCTGCAAAGTAGAAGGAGGCTAATTTTCACTTCATGTGGGAATTATAAAGGCATGCATATTAACACTTTTATTCTACTTTTTTGCCAAAGCTGCCGTTTCTCATAAGCTGTATTAAACCCTAGGCTCTGAGTTTGAGAAGATGGTGCTGCTCAACGCTGTGAAAACAATAAGACTGCACGTATGGCTGTGCAGCATTTCCTGCCCTGCTGGAGCTAAGTAAATTATAACCTTCACTACTTTCAGAGGAACAGTCCCAGCTGCAGAGAAATGATTTTTTCAAATGACAATATAAAATGATACAGTCAAGCTGCCCAATTTCATTCCCAGAGAGATTTTCTCTCGGGATGCAATCTGGTTCGAAGTAGAGGGAGTTATCTGAACACTGCATCAGAATACAGAGGATAGAGCTGTCAGCAGTGTTTTCAGCCTCTTGCAGAGAGCATTCCTCAATATACGTGAAAACACTCACACATAATTATTGAAAAGGAAGCAAGTCACCTCAAATCTTTTTCTATGTCCCTGAAAGGCTCCCTGAATGAATAAATACTCTTTTCATTATGTTTCAGCTGTTGCCACTGCAGTAGGCTCTGAGGGCTGTGGGAGGGAGGAGGGAAGCACCCCACCACAAGGAAAATAAAATGTAATTTCCAGTGGACACTATTTGAGCCCTGAGGAGCTCAAGGTGGGTGCTCCATCACCACAAAGTCCTGCAAAGTGTAGTCCCCCAGCCTGGTCTCCATAGCTCGAAACATTAAGAGTGCTTTGTGACTGCATCAGGCCTCAGTATCCCAGAAAAGTCTTTGTGTTTGAGTCCTACAAAAACCTTCAGTCTAACTGGGATGCCAATCCTGTGCTTTGCTTGCTGGTAAAATCAAGCAGCTTACAAAGATGATAACAGATAGAAACACTCACTACAATTGGAGAACATGTTGGGAAGCAATGCAATGTGGGCACTTGCTGCAGGAGCCCGGTGCCGGCACCAGGTGAACCTGAAAGAGTCTCAAGGTGCCTGACAGAAGCTGCCCAGCAAGAAAATCCACCTTGCAGCAGAAGAAAGACCCTTGAAGGAGTTTGGCTGCTGTTGTTGGGGGGTTTTGTTTGTTTTTTTTCTGGGATTTATTTGTTTTGTGGGTAAGGGGCGGGGGGGTGTTAAGAGAGACTAAAGACATTGTCACAGTAGCTGGTTGAGGGAGAGAAAAGAGTGAGAATTTAAATAAATAAATAAATAAATCTTCCAGTTTTCTTAGCCTGCATGTTTTTATCGTTGGTATATACCTAGTCTCACCACAAAGATGATGTTCCCCATCGCCATGAGCAGATAAAAAGACCACTTTCCTACACACAGAGGTTTACCCTGACTCTTCTACACCCCCAGCAACACTGTCCATCCATCTCTGCCAGTGAGTGACCACCCATCCTGCCAGCCAAACACATCTCACTGGCTCACTTACCCATACAGACACATTCATCAAATTGCTTTTTGAATCAAAAACCTGAATAATAAAAATTCCACACTACCAATCTATATTTACAGGAGCCTCTTAGAAGCACCACTGGCTTTTAGTTCCCGCTGTAAGACATAAACCAAGGGGCTGGGCTGCTGTATAAGTGTGAATAAAACCAGAGAGTAAACCTACCTGTATGGTATGTGTGAAAAGGGAGATGCTACCGGATTCAAATAGGAAGCACAAACTCTGTTAACCCATGCTTGACTGGAGGGGCCACAGGGCACAAAGCAGCAAACACACCTGAACTGTAATGTTGTTTGAAAAGAAAATAGCAAGTCCTTGCTGGCACCCTGGCCACAACCCTCAAAAGCCTTACCTTCTGGACTTAGCACTTATCTCTCCATGCCATTGATGAGTACCTAGAGGACCTTTTAGATTTTTTCTCCTTCTGAGCATAGCAGGAGGAAAAAAAAAGGCAGCAAAGATTCCCTTGTCAGGTCAATCATGCAATGGAGGCAGCAGGAATTAACCCATCCATGACAGCACTGGGAATGGGTTGAGAAGGGTCTATTAAAGCTGGAAGCACACCCAAGCAATCAAAGCAGTGGATCAGTGGGGTGTCCTCTCAGCGAGGAAACAAGACATCTAACATAATTTCCTCTTCTGTTTTCCCAGACGCTTTGAAAAATGGCATATCATTAAGAAAAATACTATTTCCAAAGTGCTATCAGTTTTAAGCCGCTTACATGACAGAAGAACGTACGAGTTTAAGCGTGACTTCCAGCCAAAGCTTGTTCCTAGTGGCATAACCACCACCAAAAAATCCAGGTCCTTTCTCAGGCTGCCTCAAGTACAAACCAGCATATTTTACCCCAGCGCACAGGAATGCTAAGCAGGTCCACTTAAGAATGCATTATTTGCTCTTGGACATATTCTCTTGTAGTCCTGGAAGGCAAATAACATTTGCTTTCTGCAGCACATCAAACTGAATACTCACATTTGATTAGCTAGTTATGTGAGGTATCCTCAGGCCTGCTCTGCTCCTCTGCATTTTAATAATCTCTTTTTAATTTCTGTCTGATAGTTATTTTCACCCCAAGTGTATTAGTATCTCCACATACCTATGTTAATTCCAACGTTGCAAGCAGCTGCCCATTCTTCTTCACTCTCCTGGTCTTCCTACACTTTCCATCTCGCTGCTGCTGACACCACGTGAAAAGCATGCCCAATTTGCCATCTTCAGATAACTGGGTATTATACACCTTACTCTTACTTCATCCAGGCCACTTGTTAATGCATAGAAAAATTCACAGAGACAGTGTCAATATTCTTTCACACTATATAGCCACCTCTCAAGATTTTTCACAGCTTGAGCATAGATCTGCTCGAAATATACAACCAATTCAATGGTGCCATTCAAAAAGCAATTTTTTAATCTTAATTATCTGCAGAATGAAAAATATAATGCTAACTTTGAAATAAAATTATTATTTGTACTTTAATTTTTTTAGTATGTGAGTACTTTTCAGATTTTGCTTTAAGCCCCTGCTGGTGCATACAATTCCTCGAAGCATTCTTACCCTACACCACAGGAAAATAAACTGCATTTATCCCCTGCAGAGTCAATCTGCACACCAACAATAAACACCCTAAGTCTGCTTCTTTTAATATGTGAAACCCTAACCTCAGCTATATATGCAAGGTTACTGCTGACTTTAATGAAGACAGGAGCATATTTAAGGGCAAAATTGAGAATACAGTCTGGTTTTCCTCAATATTTCATATAACCACTTCAACACATTCCTAAGAGCCTTTTTACCCAGGCTTCTGTAATGAGCTTTTCTGAGCTACACCTTCCAGTAAACCCCTTTCCCTCTTGGCTCCAAATTTCAGAAACCTTAATTTAGCTCAGCATATAAACAGCAACTCCAGAGACCACTTCTAATCCCAAGTATTCTCGTGATGCTGCTTCATAGCACGTTACTCTTTCATAGCCTCTGCTCATCCATTTGCTGCAGCACACTGCAACAATCCCAACCAGACATTCAGCTCCCCAAGGATCAGGCACACAGGGAAGCTTTAGGGCACAGGCCAAAAACACAAGTGAAGCAGGGATTTGCACATGACACTGCTCCTAGAAAATGATGAAAAACCTTGACTTGGCTGATATAACCATCTCACAAGCCCAACTCACTGCACAAAGCTCACCTAGAAGGGGAATATTGTTCTAGGACCTTGCCACCAGCCAGCCAACATACAGCATAGTTCCTAACATATCCAAATAACTTCAGATGCTGATTTTTGAGAAATAATGAGCCAAACAAACTAAAACACAGCCAGATGCAATGAAGCTCCTTTCCAAGAGAGGCTCCTCTGAAAGCACCACTGCTAAATTTACATTCCTCCATGAACCAAAGTGATATTCAGCCTTACCAAGTCCAATTCTACCCCTGTGCCAAACACTCCATTTAAACAACAGAGACCAGCACAAACCAAGGATAGCTAACACAATGTGGAGTTTCCTCCCCAAAGGGGTTAAGCCCAGGGCAGATGAAGGCAGAGGTCACTGCTGCAGGATGGCAGCCCCATCAGCAGGGTCCTCCTCCCTGCCAGCACACACAGAGGGGTGAGGCCATGGTTACTCGGAGGAGACTGCAGCGTATCCTCTCACATCTCCTTGCTTTGGTCTGCGGCACAAACCTCTGAAGTTCAGCAGCTCCCTGCTTTGTGCCTCCTCCCTTGTTTGCTGCAGCCACCCAAACCCTGGGCAGTTCTCACAAGCTCACAGGGAGCACAGTCTCCCAGGGCATCCACCTGTGTTCTACTCTCCGACTCCCAAAAACATATCCCTCCTTTTAAAACACAGGATAAAAACAAAGCTTCACCCCCTCACAGGGCGACAGCAAGGAGGCAAGGTGGGTTTCCCCCAGCAGCAGAGACTGAGGGAAGCCCCTGGACGTGTCCCAGGGACCGGTGGCCACACGCAGGTTCAGCTCCTTGGTACAGGAACAGCACTCGCTTTAGGAGGGATTTCGGGTTTTGCAGATGCCTGCTGGTGAGAAAGCATTTCTATTGTGCAGTGGGGTGGGACAGTGAGCAAGAGCCCTTCATCAGCCAGCACAGCTTTGCACTGCTCCCTGTTTTCTGGGTGGAAGGCCACGGAGAGAGAGAAACTGGGCTGCTTTACATTCTAAGTTATAACGGTGGCATTGCAGAGAAAGAAACGTGTGTTGTTTTTTATTCCTCCAGCTCCCTGCTGTAGTTTCCATTAGGCACAGAAAAATTGAGCTAGCACAACCGTTCCCAATTCAAATGTTCCTGCTGTGCCCTCACCAGGACAACTCCCCAAGGACAAGTTTCACTATTGTTATTGACAGAGACTGATAATGAAAGAATAAACACCATACTACCCCACTTTCAGGTATTCAGCCAGATGGTTATGTGAAATTAAAAAGAAACCAACATTCAAAACTCTACCACCTTTTTCCAAAATGTTTATAACCTCTGCATCTGATTTTGCACATGCTTCTAGAGATGAAGGTTATTTGACAGACTTACATTCCAGGAAAAATTGCAAGTGTACAGGTTATACACAGTGCTGTTTGCACAGGTTAAAAATAGCAGCTGATAACACGATGCAACACTTCTGTCCATCTCTCATACAGCAAAACTCACAGGCAAGGTGAAGAAAGACTAAGATTTAGCAACTGGATTACACATTTTATTTCATTAGGTAGACCAAATGCAAGTTCTGCATTCAAATCCTAGGAACTATTGAAATGCCAAAGAGTCATCACAGCCTCAAGGCATTGCCTACTCGAATCTGACATGGACATGGCCTCACACCCCCCTTGCATAAAGGGACTTCCACAAAAGCCTCAGGACTTACTAACTAATCTGCTGCTGAGTTAAGCTGTGGATAAACTAAGGCACAAGCAAGGCTGGAAACTGGTAGGTGTTAAATAGCTGAGCCCCTTGTTCACGCCTCTGAGAGTAAGCAGGCTGCTGCCACACTGCTCCCACGCAGTGCTGAGAGCAGGTGCCCAGGGTACAGCCCCTGTACAGACACGGGGTGAGCACTGTGCCCACTGCAGCACAACAGACTGGGACACACACACACACCCTCCACAAGGGTGAGGAGGCTGAAATGACCAAAAACAGTCACTCAAACTAAAATAAAAATTCACTACGCAACTACTTCAACTTCATTTCAGCAGGTCAAAGCCTTCGACAACAACCCCAGTGATTGCACTTCCACTTCACCAGCAGCCATGTGTAGAAAATGGTGCAGGAGCTCCCTGCACTGAAACCAGATGGATGCCCTCAGTACTGCCACAACATGAATGAGCTTGTTTTCATCACCAAAAATTGTGGACAGAAAATAAACTTCCAGCACCAATCACCTCTTCTGGCTTCAGGGTAATGACAAATGCAAGCCATGCAGAGAAGGACAGGCTTTGAAAGTAACAATTTTAACTCTCTCCTAAATAAACGAGCACACCAGGGACAGTTTGAAACCATATAAAAGGCATCAACCAGCTGCATTTCCACAAAGATCTCACTTGGCATTTGGCAAGCCTGCTGGACTGAACAGTGGCTGTGCCAGGATGGCTCCTGGTCCTCAGATCTCATCCCACCCCTCATAACTGACATCTTATGCTGGCCTCTGGCATGTCACTTAGTATACTTTCCTGAGTTTATCCATCTATAAAATAGGAATAAACACATTTAATTTCCTTGCAGAGCTGTTATTAGGGTTAATTAGCTAATGTTTGTACACTGCTTTGAAAAATGTAGGAGTGCTCTCTCTCCTCTCTCACTTTCTCTATATATAAATATATGGTGTCCTATTATCATAACCATCTGTGCCAGTGGGAAATTTTAATTGCTGAGCTAGCTCTTGGGAAAGACCTGCCATTCTATAATATATAGGTCAGAGGACTTTGTGAACTGTGAAGGTAATGATAACACATTTCAATGGGAAATGCAATGAGACATGAGGTAATGCTAAATTTGGTGCTAGAAGGGGAGTGTTTACCAAAAACCTAGAATAAAAACCTTGGTGACCCTTCTCCATGAGCCATGTACTAAGGAAGGGACTTACAATCTGTCTTTGGGAAAACAAATCTATCAACTAAAGATTTGTGAAAACAGTAACCTGCTTTTCAAAATGCGAAGGATGGGATATCCTGAAGGCTAACCTGGAAAAGAAATATGTGAAAGCAATTCCATTGCTAGAGAGAAACAAGTGGGTCAAAATAAATGGCTCCTCTAGCTCTTGGCATGAAGTGAGCTCGTTTCTCAAGTAAGAAAAGGAATGAGAGAGGAAAGAAAAGAAGTTATGAAGTCTGAATATATGCTGGAGGTAAAGTATTATAAGGTATAAACAGTAGGGTTTTTGTTTTGCTTTTAGCTTGAAAGAGTAACGAGAAACAGGTATGTTTTTATAAATATAACCAAAGAAAATATAGGCAAGAGAATGTGTCTATTGTTCAACAAGGCAGGGGGATCACATAACAAGAATCCAGATGGATGAAGCACTCAATAGTTATTTTCCTACGTGTTCTGTACAAAGGACACAAGAGTATTTAATAGGAGATAAAGTTCATGATCTAGAGAAGCCTGGGGGGAAAATAGTAAGAAGAAATTTCAAAGTATACCCGTTTAATCAATGTGCCAAATTCTTTCTACAGCAAACATCTACTGAAGTCAATGGACTTCAGGGATAAATTCAGACTACCATTTTACAACTCGGTAAGACCAAATGACATGCACAGAAGGGATCTAAAGAAACCAAATATACACCAAGACCATAAAACTGCCGTTGAGCAATCTTGAAGCTCATATAGAACTAGCAAGATACGAGTAGTCCGGAGATAAACAGTTTGTAGAAAAAGAGGTATGACACAGGGATGGGATAAGACACAGAGTTAGGAAATTCCAATCAGTTGCTTTATTAGAAGAAATAAAATTCACAACATAAACCAGCATGATGAATAAAAGAACAGTGCAATAAAGAATGATTCTGCCTAGAGAAACCTGAATGTCTTCCGGAGATTGAAGTGTCGTGAATGAATCCTAGATTAATTAAGCAATCTTTACTACTTATTCTTATAGGATTAGAAACATACATGGAAGAATAGATTTCAACAACAACCCCACAAAAACAGAGGGAATAGGAAAGTCCCACCTCATAGTCTACACTCACCTATGCTGGTGTAAATCTGGGTAACGTTCACCTGTTGCCATGTATTTAGCTCAGTGGAGCTGGAAGCCAAGGCTGAACCAGCCTTGGACCCATCCCTTCAGAGTGTGAACAAATGCTCTTTGGAAAGGTGCTAACTTAACACATAGAAATAACCATGCTCTCGGTTCATCCTGGAAAGCAAACCACAACTCGTGCCAGAGGAGCCATAAATAAATCACCAAGCATGGTCAGACCTCAGGCTGCCAGACAGAAGAGACAGTTATGAAGACTGATTCAGATGAATTCAAACCCAAATTTGGAATGCCAGCTCTCTCCACTGGAGACCGGCATTACCACCGGGAATGCGTCTGGAGATTTTTCAGTCACCTACGCAAATTGCAGATCTACATCTTCTGTTAGGGTGCTGACTATGAGCTTAAATAACCCAGATGTGTCAGAAATGTGGGCTAACTAGCCAGCTGACAACTTAGAACATTTATGTATTTTCACAAAATCCAAAATGTTTACTTACAATATTGATAGAAGACGAAGAAGTTCCTAAAGCTCAACCTTGACACAGAACCACTTGATCTCCAAAAGCTACCACGTGAAGGACACTGGTACGGGATGTTTTCACAAAACAAAAATTAAAGACCAGAAGTGAATGTCATAATCAAATTGTATTTTAAAAAGGTAGCAAACAGCATGTGATGGCAGGAAGAGGGGCCACTGTGCATCTGTTCCAGCCCTCCTCTTACAGTCTGGTAAGAAAACTCACTTCACTGTGATGAGCCTGAGGAGATCACCAGGTGGGGGAGAACCACCCGCACAGGGGAAGGCTGAAACAATGCAATGAGCCTGAAGACTGGGGAGATACACTCAGGAGGGATAAAACCATCCAAAAGGCACCTTTTTGTGCCAAAAGCTGCAGGGTTAGGGGGTGCGAGGGGAAGAGAGGCACAACCGGGGAGATGCCACCAAGAAGATCAACAAGTTTAGGAGATATGGGGGCTTTGATGAAATCTGTTTATAGTTTAGGGAAAGAAGAGGAAGTGGAGACAATTTACATGATTGAAAAATAGCAATATATAGCAGCAAGGCAGGGGGAATAAAACACAATAGATGAAAAGTCTTAAGCAGCTTCAAATAAAGAATTCTATAGGTTATGGTAAAACAGTATCAGAGCAAGCTGCCAGGGTGCAGCCCTCCTGGCACTTGCCCAAACAGCTCCTCTGTTGGCACCCTACCTCAAAATTGCATTTTATTTGACATTGTCTGCACTGCCTGCAGAGATACTTTGTAAATAAACCAACTCTAATAACACACCAGCAAACAACAGCTCCCTGAAACATTATTATTATTATTATTATTATTATCCCTGCCCACCGCAGGGGGGGCTAAAGCAGATGATCTTTAAGGTCCCTTCCAACCCATACCATTCCATAATCCTGTAATTAAGAACTGTTCACTTCAGGAAACTCCCCATCACTCCCAACTTGTCCCTCTGCCTCACACCTGACACACACAGGAGGGGACTGGTCCTCCACACCACCCTGCCCTTGGCTTTGAAGGGACACAAGGACTCCAAGACCAATACCTGGTGTTCCTGGACCTTATGCGTGACCTGCTCAATAGCTCTGCCAAGCTACAGGAGATTTCACAGCCAGACCAGGGCTGCCACAGCACTGTCGATCAAAGGGCCCACAACACAGTCATTTCTGGTCCTTGGAGAGGTAACTGTAAGTGCCTGTCGTGTACTTTGTGTTTTTAAAAGGCAGCTTACCTCGTCAAGACAGGAATGGGAAAACAAGTTTATTCAGGCTCACCCATTCTTTACAGAGTTCATGGCCCTCGTGAAAATACCTTCATCCCCCACCCCACTGCTTGGAGATGACAGGCATTTCCAGAGTAAAGGCTGGGCAGGGTATTTGCAGCACATCTACCCTTAACCTGACTTCTTGGGACATCCCAGGCCTTGCAGAGACTATTTCCAACTGTTCTATCAGCAACTCAAGGGATAAGTCTGGTGCCGAGTGGCTTAATCGAGATTATCAAAAGCCAGGCTGTTCCCCATGCCTCTTTTTAGCTGCCTTTCTCCACTCTCAGTGACGTTCCTGGGACTCCTTCTGCTTCTCCAAGAGAAAACACAGAGCAGTCTTCCCAGAAAGCTGAGTGATCAGGCTTACAAACGCCAGGTGTGAGACACAGGACACATGCTATTAAGAAGTCTCTGCACAACAATGCCAAAAGCCAGGTCCTTTGGTGGCAGGCTCTCCTACCAGTCACATCACCAAGCAAGCTGCAGGGGGAGGGTGCCCATGCCCCTGCCCCATCAGTCTTGACATCCTACATCTTTGCAATTTTCCATGGCTCATGCAGGACACAAGGCTGGGAAAGCAAAGCGCTAAGAAGAAGGGAAAGTCTTTGGAAATATGGTTTTAAACTTCAAGCCTGTATTAGCATGGATCTTCCAGTGACAATACATGGACTTTCAGGATGGTCACTGTGTCCTTTTAACCAGCTGCATGGTGTGATGAGGTTTTGAAGTAATTTGATGCACAATACATATTTGACAACCATTTATGAAGCACAGAAGTAAGTAAAAGCAGAGACAAAAACCACTCATCCTAGACCATTTTCACCCCCTCCACTGGTGCTGCAGTGATCTGCTTCTTCCCTTCACCTTCCAAGCTTAGTCAGATGTTATACATGTTAATAGTTTATGTCTACCCCATATGATCATGCTCAGTAGATCTAAATTATCAGAAGTTTTGTGGATCCAGTTACGAAAGAACTTTTGTGGCTTCTCCCCATCTCTGCATATCATGAGTTTCTTCCTAGCTGAAGCATGAGGAGATTAAGAGAAAATGGAGGCAACTCAACCATCAGAAAAAACTGCAAAAGCTAAAAGCTACTAAATCCTATGGACACATTTCATGTCATCCCAAGAGAGCAGAACCAAGAGCATCTAAAGAGAAAACTGTTTTCAGTGGCACTGATAGGAATTCAGGAATTAAAATACCAGACTATGGAGTGCATCCACTTCTCTTGCCAGCCCATATGGCTAAGGCAATTATCTCCACTCATTTCACCTCTGAACTCACTGGAAAAAGGAAATATTTGGAAAGAAGGGTGGAAAAAACACTGCTTAGAAAGAGAAACACTTTTCCAAAATCTCTAAAAAGATTTCTGCATATATTATCTCAAAAGGATATAAAATAGTATTATCATAGCCCATGCTAAGCTGTGCCATCTCATAATACGCAATCGCCACCGCACAGAACCTGTATGGGGTAGATCAGTCACCCAGCTGGGTACCAGGGACATCAGAGCATCCTGGGGCACTGCAGCACAGCAGGGACAGCCCACTGCTGCTGCTTCAGAGGTATAAATAAATAAAAAAAAATAAAGTACATGGCTAAGTGCCCCCTATCCTGATGCTGTTTGCATATTGTTAAAGGGACAATTGGATTTTTAAAGCACTTTACAAGTCATCTTTAAGAATTTACCACACTTGCTTTCCATTTTCAAATCATCTTTTAATTCTTGCTAGGATTGAACTGCACAGCCTGGCATTCCCAACTTTCCTTTGCACCAGGCTATGATTCACAGCAGCACTGTCTACCTGCAACTCTCCACAGCTATGCCTGTAGGCATTTCACCTGCCAGGGAAGTCTGAAACTTCGGAGGGAATTGCAGGGAGGGCAAGGGGAGCCAGCTGCATAGCTCTACTTTGAACATCACCTTCTGGCAGCTTACCCTATGGATGATACATGTAGAGCACCAGGCACCACTAGCAGCATGATAATTCCTCATTAGTAACAAATGGAAATAAATATTTGGAATGAGGCAGCCTGTGCCCACGTTATTAGTAACATGCTGCACCACACATGGTACATGACACTATCACTCCAGCACCTCCTGTTTGGTGAAAGAGGCATAAGGTTAGACCTCCCAACACAACAAATAGTTTTAGTTTAAGAAATTTATTTGAAGGCTGCATCATGGTGATGGTAGAGGAGCATTCATGCTATATCTCAGACAAAAATCCCAGATCAGCTCCCCTACTTCTCACAGCCCGGGGATTTTAAATGAAACCTCATGATTCAAGATCCGAAGTAAAGCAGAAACCCTGTGAGGAAGCTGCTCACTGGGAGAGCTGCCTTGGACATCACTAGGAGGGCACACAGCACTGATGCAGGCAAAAGGCTGTGTCACAGCATGCCTTGGAGGACTGACTGCAGAAGGGACATCACTGCAGGAGCACTGGGAGAGGCAGCTGCCACTATCACTTCCAGTCAAATGCACTGCAGCTCCTGTTACTGTTGAGTATAGGGGAAAGCACTTTTATGTGTTTTCTGCACCCACAGATAGCTTTTCAACACTCCTTTCGCCTCCGCTATTTACACATTGAAGGAAGAGAGGGGTGTTGGGAAGACAATTCACTTGTAGAAGTGCCTGCCTTTCAGAAACCAATGTTTTCCTGCAGCATACTGCATGGGTAAAAATAAGCAAACAGCCTCGATAACTGGTGAAGTTCTCAAACACTGAACAGATTCACTACAACCTCCGTGGGCACCACAACTCTGATCCTTACCTCCAGGCACCCTTAAAGGAGGGGGAGGAGAGCCATGCAGCAGATACACTGCTCTACAGATACTACATTATATATGGGTAGAAGGGTTTTATTTTTATCCCCCCCCCATCCTGTTTCACTCTCAAAATCAGCCTAGCCTTGAGTTCATGGATGGGGAGGAGGGAGGAGCAAACAGAGAGGGCAGCACCTAAATATTACATCACCCGTTAACTGCAGAGACTTGTAGATGGCCCAGCACCATCCTAAAAAGAAACATGGGATTATCTGACTCAAGATACAGCCACTACTTGAGGAAGAGCAAGACAGAGGGGCAAATAATTCCCATACATTTCAGTTGGTGCAAGGTGACAGAAGAGGACTGGAAGGAGCCTCCAGAAGTCACTCCACACAGGAATTCAGCCAGTCCTTTTCTCACAGGAACATGATTCACTCCTTCTTGCTTGCCTTTTCTTTTGTTACAGATCACAAACCCAACAGACATCTAAAATGACTAAAGAAGCAATTACAGGCACGTCACTGAAATACTGCAAGGGCAGAATTATTCCAAATTCATGGTACACCCTCACTGCTTGCTGACGATTGCATTTGCTACAGGCCTGACTCTGTACCCATTGAAGCTGTACCAGCTCACATCCCGCAAGGAGGTGGAGCAGCACTGCCTCAGGTACCATCAGCACCTTGCAAACAAACCACGGAGGCAGATGCTAAGCCAGGTTTGCAAATGCAGGCAGCAGAGTATCATTTGCCAAACCCATGAAACTAACAACTGCATATTTTCCTTTGAGGCATATCAACAGCTGGCCCCACTGAAGATGTGATCTAAGACATCTGCTACCCACATTTTGGGGCGGTGCTGAGTGGGTATGGAAGCCACGCATGGCAGTATTCCTGAGCAATCAAAACTGAGATTAAATCTACTTGGTCAAACAGATCTCTTAATTTCCACAGTGCTGCTGGCTAGCAAACAGCAAGCAATCAAATAAAAATGCGGACATTTGAATTTCAGTCAAATTCAGATCCACGCAATGCAAACACCGTACCTTCACACATGCACTTTCCAGAGAGAAGTAATGATATGTTGCAAGGAAACAATCTGTCTGTCTATTTTGCTTCAGGAACAGGTATTTATCCTGACACCCAAATAGCATCTTCTCAGGAGAGTAAGGTTACTCCCTCTTGTCTGTTGTATTTTTTTCTGGATAGATGTCTTAGCCTGAAATGCTGTTCAAATTCCAGCTGTCTTTCAAGGTTCAGTGTATGTGTGCAAGAACAGAAGAGGCAGTGTCCCATGTTCGCACAGCATGGTAAATTGCTACTCCTGCAGGGATCTACCCTTCTTTGCCATTTCCCTTAACTCTGCCTTTCTCTCAAGGAATTATTTCTGTGCATGCAGGATAGCAGACCATGCACAAATCTCTGCTTAGTTTCCACCAAGTTTAGACATTCACTTTGCACAGGTCAGAAAACACATTTGTCTTTTCATTATTTTTATATCAAGATCAAAAATCCCTCCTTCCTTCTCTGGAGGAGCCAACAGGACTCGTTAAGCCTTCTGGTTCCCTCTGCTGCCATAAAAAGGTGCAGAGTTTCCAAATGAGACCAGGCCCTGCTGCGGTCTCAGAGAACATTCAGAGCTCACGTACCTTGTGAGAGAACCTCCCACGGGACTGTGCCAGCCTTTCAGCACTGCCGAGCCGGGGGACACGGTGCTGGCAGCAAAGGTCACCTCTGAGCAGTAAGGCTTCCAAAGACCCTCTTCTTCTTGGCTCCAGGTCTTTGGAAACAACTAGGCTTCAGAAGTGACTGTCGACTCAGTGCACGGGGCTGAAAGGAGCAGTCTGGCTCTGCAAGGGACATCAAGAAGTCAAAGCACTTAAGCTTTTGCTTTCTACTAGGCTGCCACGATGCTGTCCTTGAAAAGTTTAAAGCTGAGCCTTCTGCTCACAGAGAGCTAGACATCAACCAGAGCATGTCCTTACCAGCCCAACTGCACCCCCAGACTCACAACTAAGAAAAGGGGGAGCAGAGAGGACCCAAATTGCCAGCATCTCTGCACAGGTTTCCACCTGGCAGCACCCAGGGCTGGTGCAGGGCACTGAGCCAGGCTGGGCATGCCAGGAGATGTACCATTTCCATATGTGAAGGCAGTACCCACCCCTACTTTACATCCCTTCCAGCTTCCCAAGAGTTGGGGAAAACGCTCCCACAGTCAAGCAGCTGATACTACACCAAAATGAGAGGCATCAAACTACCTGCATAAGCAGTTACAGCCGCACCTGCCCACTGGGGTTCTCCTGAGTGAACCGCGAGGTGACAGCAAACCTCAACATCCCCAGACTGAAATACCTGCACGGCTCTGGTTCCTGCAGACTCCAGGGAGGTGGTGTTTCCCAACAGTACATTTACACATGTAAAACAGAGGCAAATTGGCACTAGCTGACAGCTTATCCAGCACCCAGAGGCAGCAAGACTGCCTGAAATGACTCCCTGTCGGAGAATTGCTCCCATTCACCTGGAGAAGGCATTGGGCAACCTGATGGCAATAGGCTGTAGCATATTTGCTAGATCTGGATACCATCCCTTAAGCTGCCCTGACTAATGGGTGGCATGCCAAAGCAGTGACATACTACATGCTAATGTCCTCAGCAGCCATTCATTTTGAGGCATTTCAAGAGTGTGTGTGTGTAGTGTGAACAGCTTCCATCAACAGCAGTGCTTGAGACACAAAGGCTGGTACTGCTGAAAATAGTCTAAGGAAGGAAGTGCCATGCCAAAGTTCAAATGTAAGATGTTTATAAGATGTTTTCCTCCAACGAGCACACTTCAGGAACAGAAACCACAGTAAAACACGGTGATTAACACAAGTATGTACACATCTTTTCTAGGTCAGCTCTCAATAATTTGAGAAGGTACCAGGTCACAGACTCATTTGGCGGATTGATTTTTTTCCTTTGTTCTTTTTTTTTTTCCCCTTTCTTTTTTAAACACAGTTATATTGACTTCAATGGAACTTTTCCACTCTTCAACCACTAGATCTGCCTGATGATATATCTGATCTAAATGAAACTGAAGAACACTTTCTCTCACAATAATGATAAAAGCCTAGGGAAGATCATTGCAGCACATCCTCATCAAATATTAGGAAGCAGAAATTTCAGAAAGGTTTGCAGCAATACTTGAGGCCATGAAACTAAACTGTTCTTTTGTTACCAGCTGCAGAGTTTTAGGCTTGGACTTGCTGCTAAAAATCTATAGACAGGGTAAGGGAAAAATCAGCCAGTATTTCCATCCCTCTGTAATTTGAAACCACTGAGACATATCTCAGGGTATAAATCACACAGTTCTATAAATAAAATAAATTATGATTTTGTACTCTTTGGAAGAAGGCTGACACCAAATTCATGTAGCGAATCTAAGAAAAAATAAGCCTGGCCCATGGCCCAAGCACGTAAGAAGCTCTCCCTTGTTCCCAGGGAGGAAGCTTCACCACCACCATTAGTTTGCCATTCCCCTGGGGACTTATGGCTACAAGTAGTCTAGAATACACTAAATGTCTGCCTGTACATAGCATCTTCAGGTAATGAGGTAAATGGTTATTAACAAAGTGCTACCAGCAAAATTCCTGCAAATCCTCATGAAAGGGAGAGCTCCTCTCCTCAGCTGAGTAAATGGTGAATCTTCCCAGTAAGTCCCAGTCACATCACATGGATACCTATGTCTGTTTCTCTATGCCACTTGCACTGTCCCACTTTTTAAACGCTCACTGTCACTTCTGTGAACTGAAGTATGACCTCTCCCTGGCACAATCTTTTAAAAAGAAAAGCTGCTACATACATATTTAAAGCAAGTAACCTGCTATCAGAAAATACTTACTTTTGTATAAACCAATTATTCTTTGTGGCAAAAAGATCAGATAAACAGAGTTTTGAAAGTGTGTGGTTATAAAATGATTAAATGTATCATTTTGGCTCTTTTATAACAAATTAAAAGATAAAACTGAACAATTCTTTCATTTCATATCAGGAAAGAAATCTTCCAACAGAAAACCGTCAATTAAAATCTCTTCATAACATCCTGGTCAGTTTCAAAGTGGGAGACAAAAGTGCATTATAAAGTACTTTAAGAAATTTACTGCCTCCTTTTCTGTATCCACCCCATCCCCCAATAATACATAGCAAAGACAGCAGGAAAACATCTGAGTACACCAATACAAAACCAGCAAAAGCTTTGCCTGCCAAAGACATCAGGATCCTTGGGGGTGCCTATAAACCATGATGTCAGGAGCCAGAACTGCAGCTCCTTGCAAGTCTGTGTCTTCTGTACGTGACCCAAGCATGACTGATCAGTGAGTTTACAAGAAATATGAATGAGCACATGCAGACCCATTTCTCAAAATTCTTGCAAAATGGGAAGTTCCATTTCTTACCTAGTTTCTAAACAAATGACATTTACGATGTTGCATGTGTTGCCAGTTCCTCCACCATCCCCCAGCAATCTTCCAGCTCATGGGTAGATTTCCGCCAGCTCTGGCCAAGGACTACAGCACAAGGGATGGTCACTGACAACTGCATGTGTCATGGAAACCAGAGATTTAGGAGAGACTATATCATATTGCCCCACGGAAGGGAAGACTGCCAGCAAGCTGAACTTTTGTCCAGCAGTGGAGAAGCAACACAAAAGTGTGTTGAATGACACAAAGATAGAAACAGCATTCATTAATCTAGCCCAAACACGTAGCCATCCTCCACCCCTGAGTTTTGGCCACAGCTGAATAGAGGGTGGAGTCTATTCACTGTCTCTGCAGTCCATCCTGCCTCACGGCTTGCTCAGCCTTCCCTCAGGGCCACCTCCCCACACCATGCCTGGGTACCACAGAAGGGACCACCACTTGCCTTTCTCAGGGAGATCAAATTGTTTCCAGAGGGTACAGTGCTCAGGCAAGCACCACCAGCCTCTCAGACAAATTCAGTGATGTTAGAAATGAGAGGCCTCCACCAAGATCTCAATCCTGTTTTATCCACAATACCTTCAGGAAAGACATGAGGCAAAGCCTTGACATCCACAGCCCTTTCACAGCACTTCTCTCCCAGGTCAGTCCCCACTGTTATCAGAAAGGCACAAAACACAGGTCTAAGAAAGCAGAGCAACAGCCTCTGGCACACCACTTTATGATGAACAAAGAAACCCACTCCCATCATTTTCAATTACGAGACTCATTTTTATTTTTCTGTGGGTCGTCCCAAGAGAGTGAGGACACTCTCCCTGAATGGAGAAAGGTAAGCTCGAATGACCCGAATCCACTTTTACAGAAATTGTTTGCAGCACTTAATTGCAAGAAAGATGCAATTAATTGTGCTACAGTATCAGTAAACACACTGGTTACATCATTAAAGCCCATTATTTTTCCTCCAAGACATTACATTACTGCATTATTGATGCAACAATCCAGTGTAATGAAGTGGTGCTTTGCATCCTTCTTTCTGCTTTACACCAAGTTCACAGCGCTATAGAGCCCCGATGCCAAATTCAGTGAGAGGGGTTTTTTCCGAGTAGGTCAAAAACTCCAGTTAACCTAAAAAACAGCTGCACAAAAGTTACACTACCTGTCCCTAATCACATGCAAAGGCTCTGGTTCCTATTTGATACAACTCAAAATTACAGCTATTTCTAAATACTCTGCTTCGACAGTAATTTTACTTCATCTGGACAGACTATTTTCAGAAAGGTATTTCAGAGAGATTATGCCAGAAAGCAGTAAATTAGCAAGCAAGCTGCTTACATAAATACTGAACTTCTTTGAAGTTAAGAGGAAAGAAAAGGAGCTGTATCCACAAGGTCACCACTCCTAATGAAGAGAGCACACATGCAACCCAGGGAAGGAAGATTTGCCCATGTCAAAATTGCAAAAGGAAACCTAGAGAAGCTGCCACTAAAGGAGGTCAGAACAGTAGAAGATTCAGTCCTGAGGCTCTTACTCATTCATTACTGAAAGGAGTAAAGTTTATTCGTGGGACACTGCAGGAAGCAGCCTCAGTCTACAGAGTGCCCATCAGCTCTGCAGCACTAAGGCCAGGAACACCCACCACACCCTACGCAATGCCTGGGAAGGCTGTCCAAGCAAAGCTTTGGCTAAAACATGAACGAGTATTTCCTCTGTAATTATTAATATAAGACAGAGAATTATTATAATCTTTAGAAACAGTCTCTATGTGCACAATCCCAGCACGTTGTTTCCCAGTCTTTCCGTGCAGTATAGAGCTCCACAAACCCCCAGTGTGTTGTGAGAAGGAGAGGGCTCTTTCAAGTTACTTTAAACTTAACTCTTTCAGTTTTGCATCCTGGCTCTGCAAAAATTCAGCAACTGCTCAGTTCCCACTTTGCTTCTCACTCCCTTGCACGAGTGCCATCCCAGCTTCCCCTGGGTGCCTTCTCTCTGGACCAAATAATGCCACTCTGGGTGACTATCATCACACCGAAACAGTCCCCTTGGGCCCTCCCAAATTTCATTATCTTTTCCACTATTTGTTCTGTTCCTTCTCTTTCTGGAAATCAGGCTACTAAAACTGAACTAATTACTCCAGGCTGAGAGGATGTTTTACGTGGGGTGCTGAACTGTTCTCATTTTTCCTTATACTGTGGCCAACACTCATGTGTTTAAAAAACAACTATTTCAATGTATCAGTGCAATGCCAGCAGCACTGAGAATCTTCACAGGGAAAAAGATCAGAGCTCATCCTCAAGTCACAGTCAAGGGAGAAGTAAACTAACAAGTCCTCGTTTATCTTAACCCCTCTTCCCTCTTAATGTTGTCCTTGTCCCCCAAAAACTACGTTTTCCCCAGGGGCTCATCCAGCTCAGGCTCTACCAGACCACAAAACGTGTGAATCCCAACCCACACCACCTTCTCACTCCAGAGAGTGGTGTCTTGCCAGCACTGTCAGAAGCGTGCAACATGGATTGTGCAAGCAATCAGTGGTACAGGTCTAAATCTGCTCAGCAGCCAGTGTTGCAGTTTGGGTGTGTTTGCAGCAGCATTCCAGGTAAACTCCAGGGAGTCCCAAAGCACAGCCCTAGGCTGGGCAAATCAGAGCTGTCTAATCTCAAGGTGACAAAGGCAGAGGTAAGGGTTACAAGGTCCCATCCAAAGGAAAGGCTGTGCCTTCTCCCTCAGAATGAAAGTCACCTGCAATAGTGGCTTGAGCATCCACAGCCAGCCCAAAACCTTAGAGAACACTTTGTGAGTCACCAGCTCCTGCCTCACACCTCATGTAGGACTGTAATTAGAACCTCACCAGCTCTGATAAGGCAGTGTTTTCCCACCCATCTGATAACTTCCAGTCTCTCCACAACCTCAAGGTCCATCTCGTGCCTTTCTCTCCCCATGACATCCCTGGTCAGCAGAGAGGAGGCAGTCGGCAGACATCAGCATCCCCATCTGCTCTGGTGGTTTGAGGGCTCTCATCACCACAGGTCTCCTTATAAAACCTGCCAATTATCCCACGCATATCCAGTTTCTATGTGCTGAGGAGAGGTGACAGCCCATATCCTTCCTGAAGATCAATTAGACTATCCGTACGCTTAAGGGGGAATAAGCTTTGGCTAGGGTATTTTTCTCTTGTTGAATTTAATCTTGCTTTAGAAGCGTTCAGCCACCACATTTTAACTGGTGATGCATGTCAGACAGACAGCGTCACCGACTGACTTATCTTGGCTCCCAGCTTTCTGCTGCAAGAACACTGCTACCTAAGTGCAGCATCCTTTACATTAGACAGGTGTTTATGTTTATCTCATTCCTACGTTTAAACCGGTAAAATATTCGAAACTGCTCCTCCTTGTCTTACCCACCGTTTACCAAACGTGCCCTTTAAGATGGAAGCAAGGCATCACATGCATTCACACAGGCAGGAATGTTTCATTAAAAACAGCCTGCACATTGCTGGTGTCTGCCCCTGTACTCTCTCTCAGCTCGGGAAAACGTTTTCCACTCTCCAAAAACATTTGATGCACAAGGTAATTCTTTCGTGAGCACGCTGTATAACAAGGAACTAGTTACCAGGTAAAGCACAACAGCAGGTCCCAACTACTGAGGTCAGCTATGGTTGGGGTTGTTTTTTTTTTCCATGTTATGCTTTTTCCGTGCATATTTTGAAACTCCTCCTGCTCCTTTACTGAGAGCATGCCAGATAATTAAACTGAACATCTTATTTTTAAAATCTAATTTACTTTTGAAAACCTACACTGCTGGACTATTTTTAGGGGTTTTGTTATGTGGGCCAGCGGAAATAGGCTAGCCAGGTGGTACAGAGCCTCTCAGGCTGTGCTGAGCAGTCTTTTAGGCTGAACACTGTTCATCAGTAAAATAATGGGGAGGGGGGGAAATCCTTTCAAATTAGGAATAACTATCTGCAGTGAAGTACTGATACTCATCTTCAGTTTTGGAAAAGCTTATCTTAAGCAAGACTAAATCTGGGCCTACAGCTTTGACTCAGGAGTTTCTTTATTTTGTTACCACATGCAAGAGCTTATCCTGGTGTTTGACAGGCTGTCCTTACCACTGAAATCAGTGGGAACGTTGCCCAGGCAAGGACTACAGGATTGGGTTTATCAGTAGCTTTGGAACACCTTGTATCATACATTCTCCACATAAAATGCACACTAGAGAAATAACACAAGTAGCACAAGGATACTTTTTCTAAAGTACTGAGTTTCATGACCCTTATTTTATAAGCACCAAGGGAAATAGCAGCATCAGAGGTAGCTGCATCTAGCCCCTAGCAGTTGTCTTTGCTATACTGCAACCCAGAGTAAAATAATCTACTATCCAGACTTACAGTGAATGATTCAGTCAAGCTAATTTCTCTGATATGCCGGTATGGAAAGAAATGCCCCTGTATTACAGGGCGGGAGGGGGGGAGGAGGCAATATCTTCTTAGCATTGTCCACAAAAAGGCATCTCAGTAGGTACTGTGACCTCTGAAATACTTCTCATTTCTGCTGGCAGTGCTTTCCACGGAAGGGCTGGGAGCCCAGCATCAGTGCCCAGGCACCTGGCCCACCTCCCTGCTGGCAGCTCGCCTTGCTGCCCGACACTTTGACAGGTGGCACAGGAGTGAGGATGCTTCATCTGGGGTGAAGGACCTGCAGTCTGGGCAGTGCATATGGCCCACAGCTCCACTACCTCTACTTTTCCAAACCCCTGCCAGACAACACCCCAGAGAGGGACTTGCAAGACTTGCTCAGCTCTATGCAAGAGAAAGCTCTGCTCGTTCACAGCCAAACACAACACATAAAAGCAAAGGCACTACAGCCCAACAGTGTTTATCCAAAACTACCACAGGGCCAGAGAAACTGCAAAACACTGCGGGATACAAAGTTTCCTTCAATTATTTGACCACCTCTTAAATGCAAATGCGTTCACCATACCTCTGCTGAAACCCTGACCCTGCTCACTTCCCCCACCTGGGAGCAATATTTCACAGCAGTGCAATTTAAAAACAGGGTGGCTTTATTACTTTTAAAGCCTCAGACTCTTGCAGGTCCAGGTGCTACTCCACAGCACTCGAGGACAGAAATCCCCTCCTTGAAGAGGCCTCTCCTCTAATCTTCTCGGGGTTCCTGTTTGCCTGCTCACTCACCAGCCTGTCCCAAGACCTTTCCGGCTGCGTGAAGTCCATGTGCTGTTCGCATGAGCAAGATCTATCCACATAAGAGCTCTGGAAAAGCCACGTAAGGCTTTGAATGTGCTGACCCAGAGGTATTACCAGTGCCTCATGGCTCAGCTGCAACGCCTCCGTGGGCTCCTATCTCCTGGCGAGCATCCCGCCTCCCACACATCCTGCAGCACCGATCCCTCCCTGCACTTTCGCTTTCAGCTGCCTTACCACACCACAGAAAGACCTTATACCTGTCTTATACATGTGCTTCCATGTGTCTTTTGAAGGCTCCAGTATCAACATCCACTCCTGCCTTAAGCACAAGGGTAGGAAGAACCCAGTCCCCAAGCATCACACTGGCGAAGTCCCCACCAGGCAGACTTGTTACACTCACTGACAAGAGTCAGCCAGACACCACCAACACAGGTGGATTTACACCAGGTTTAACACAGTGCTTTTAAATGGTCTTGAACCAATTACCCACCTCTGGCAGCTTAATTCATCAGAGGCACAATAACCTGTCCTGAGGTCTGTTGGTACACAGGGTCTAATTTTATTCCCATCCCTTATTACCAATCCAGTATTGTTTAAATCATGTCAAAGCCAGTTTCTTTTCCTTATAAGTGATGAGCCAAGAGAATCCCTGTGGGAAATGCCAAGTGTCTCGAGCACCTTTTCAGTCCCTGAGCTGGTCCATGTAGTTACTGCAGGATACCAACAGCTATAAAACCTCCTGGGTTGTTTCCAGAAATGCTTACACCAAAAAACAGTACTGCTTACTAAGAACTCAGCCGAGGAATCAAGGAAGACAATAAAACACCATCAAGATGACAGGCACCTCTTTCTTCAACAGAGCCCAAGAAAATGGTCATGTCCTGTAAGCCACACTGTACAACCTTCTCCTCACCCACAAACAGCCATGGCAAGGATCAAAAGCATCAGTTTAGTACACCAGGGTAAATTAATTAAAATATTGAGACAAGCCTCAGTAAGGTATCAGCATAAGTGCCTGTGTCACATCCATGCTGCTGAACTGATCTACACCAACTATGGCTCCTTGTTCTTCAGCTGCTCCCAGAAACACAGCCCTTACTCCTGCTGTCAAAATGAGCCAACAGCTGCCTTCTCACTGACTCGCTTCACCTGATCAGCGGCCTGCTCTCTTCTGTTTCTACAGGATAGAGATGTAGCCTTTTGGAAAAGGAGTGACTGGCCATAAGATTATATCTGTTCACAGCCCACAACAGCAGGATTGCTGTATTACTTTCTGGGAAAATGGGAAGCTTATGCACTGCCAGACAAATGTGGCCACTGACAGAAACTCTTTGTTGTAGGAAATCCCTGAAAGTCAGGACAGACCAAGAGCCACAAGTGAGGCTTCAGCTGGCACAGTCCTTTATAGTGTCTGTGGGTTTTTTTTCAGGCTGTCCAATTGAACATCTCTGGCAAAATAACCAAAGGCTAAGCTGGTCACACAAGCTCTGGGGTTCGTTTTGACCTCATCTGTATGTCTTTTAAGACCTTTAAAACACTCATCACGAGCATAGCAATTACAATTACAGATTTATATGAGAATGGTGCAATATGTTGTTTTTTGTCAGGAAGCAAGCAAGGACAAGAGCAAAAAAAAAAAAAAAAGAAACAGTCCCTACTTGTTCTTTATGCCTTGCTGAAGCATCCTACGCCCTGGACAAAGGAAAACACCCAGCAGACAGAGCCATGAGTGGGAGTGCTGGGATAGAGGAACTGGTAGGACAGCACCGTTGCCAGGACTGGACAAGACAGCCCCACCCGGGAGACAGAGAAAGGCAGCAGGAAAATCCTGAAACTCGCAGAAGACTGGGAAAGGCAATGGGCACTGATCCACACACTGAATATCACACAGGACGTCTGGGTGACAAAAGCATTGGAAACATCAGTCCACAATGCTAAGCAGCTGCTCATTTCTCTGCTCAGCAGTTACTGCTAATATTTGATTTTTAAAGGAGATAACAAGATGGTCCACCATCCACCAAGCATCCACCCTGGGCCCCTTTAGTGTACAGAGAGCCAACCTGTTCACAAATGGAAACGGTGGCAGCGCTGCTGCTCACCATCCTCACAGCAAGATAACACAGCTTGGTGATGAACTCCCTCAGCCATCCCTGCCTTGCTTTATCTGTACAGCCTCTACTGGGTCAGCAAAGAGCTATTTTGTGCAGAAGCTGCTAGTTTTAGCAAGCCACCTGAAAGGAGCCCCCACCAGTCTTTTTGCACTAACACACTGGCAAGAGGAAATTACTCCAGGCAGAGAATTTGGTTCCCAACACCCATGTGCTACAGGAAAGAGCTCCCTCCTCCTCTGGTGTTATCTAATCAAGCAAGGCTTTCTCCTTCCACACCTTCATTAGGGGAAAGCCAACAGGAAGACCATAAACCTTCTCTTCTAACTTCTGAGACAGGAGAACTCAATCTGACCAGGCCAAGGGAAAAAGGTTGAGGCCATAGACGTCCCCAGCTGCTGCAGTACTGGGTATTTAAACCCACATTCTGGACAACAGTGGAGGATTTATGACTGATAACAAACTTCTTGATACAACACACACTGCAGAAACACCAACACACTAAGTGTGGTGTTTTTTTCATTTATATTAACTTTGAGCAGCAACAGAAGAGAGAGCATTTGCAGTAGCATTAGGAAAAGGCGCAAAGGTTGTCCCTTATGTCACCAGGTTCACAAAACAGCTCAAAGACTACATGCAGCCTGTCAGCTTTCAGCAGAAAAGCCAGGAATCCAATATACTGCTAAAATTATGCTGTTATTCCCCTAACATGCTCCTTGCATACACAATCACATTTCTCAACCATTATCCTAAAGCCTCGTTTATATCAGGAACTAAGCAATGTAGCTGCAGCCCAAAAACTCCCTGGCCAAGGCTATAAATGCTATTAAGGTACTTCCCAACATGACAAAGGGAGTAATCATACTGGCAAACGTCAGCTTTATGATTATTCTGCATGCTTCTGCTATAATCATTTCTAGGATTTTTTTTTTTATGTTATACTCATAACTGAAACAAATTATATGAATCTAAACATCCAGAGGGAAACAAACCTTCATCAGCCAGCCAGTCAGCCAAACCTTAATCTCCAGCTGGGTTTCTCTTTCCCAGTCCCAACACTGCTCCTTCTCAAGGTGTCCTCTCAAGGCAACAGAGGTCTTCAATGAGCTGATTATCCTTCTGTCCCGCTCCTGCCAACACTAGCTGTCAAAGCAACCCATCCCATTACAGAGAAGGAGCACAGTTTTCCCATTGCCATCCCAGCTCCCACCAGCATCAGTGGCCGCAAACTACGAAGAGGCACAACCTTCCGCACTTTGGAGCAGAGGGAAGAAATTCACAGCTTGTTCAGAGAAGTTGTGGAAGTTTGCTTGGGGGGTTGTCAGGTAAGAGAATCAAGCCAAAAATACACATTGTTTGTTGTACCACCACTCATGTCAACCTCTCGGCAAGGGATTCAAGTGCCCTGGAGCAGATGGGAAAAACATTAACAGCAAAGACCTGGCACATATAAGAAACTTCAACTGTATTTCTTTCTTACTAGCAAAAAATATGATTGAAATACAATGGGGGGTGGGGAGTGGGGAACAGATATTCTTGAAATAACAGAAATAGGCATAAAATTCCATTTTGTGCACAAATATTCTTCAATCAGTGTAACTGAAATAACTTTTAGATTCATTTTCACATTGCCCCTAAAGCTGCAATGGCATCCTGAATGGTTCAATTACAACAGAAAGCAGAGAAGTAACAGGTATCAGTATGCTCTGCAGTAAAAGAAGGGTACGGTCTCTACATACACACACGTACATATACATATGTATCAAAACTTAAAAGCATTTACTGATTTGGTTAAGCTGTGCTAATATATTGGTATTGCTCATTTGCTCAGAGTCCCCCTAGTTCACCTGGATTAGAAGAGGCTGAGGTTAAACTGAGGTTAGATGACACGTGTCAGCCGAGCCAGACCTAATCCTGGGTTTTTTACTAGATGTTGTGTCTTCTTCTCTAAATAATATTAAGAAGGGGAAGAAACCACAGCAGCACAGTTGGGTTCCAAGAAACTATTTTTAGAAGCTGCACACAAACAGACAAGGCAGAGTTGTGCATGCTGGCTGCTCCACAGAAAACTCCTCCGGGTGATCCCCAGCTCCCTGGCTGTGCCCCTCCAGACCTCTGCCCTCCCACCACTGAGTTCTGACTCACAAGATAAGCAGACCCCAAGGACTGAAACGGGAAAAACCCGTTTTCTTAAGTGTTGTCTAATGCCATTCCTCCTCCTGGCAAAAGAGGACCTTCAAAGTCCAGTGTAGGTGACTGTGCTACTTAGATCTGCCATGCCCTGTTAAAACAACATACACAACGATTTGCACTGAATCCAAGACCTGGGGAAACTTCTCATTCATCTCAAAGCAATTCTTGGATCTGGCCTAAAAGTAAGGGTTTGATGAGCAATTAAGAAACTAAAATAATATTGCTTAAACCGCAGAGGTGCCAGCTTTTACTGCCTTTCATTGAGCACACAGTATTTTGGTCCCACTGTTCCAAGGGAAATAACACTCCGTGCAACTGTTATAGGATGTAAAACGTGTACTGTGCTGTTCAGGCAGAGCTTGTAATTGAAACATTTAAGCGCCAGTGAAATCCCAAACGTGAAGTTTTTAATTTTCATTCAACCATGATGTTAAAATTCACGGGGGAGGGAGGGGTGGAAATTACTACCTCAGAGTGCTTTTAACATCTATTCTTTCCAATATAGTAATCATAAAGATAAGCTCAGTCAATATGCCAGCAGTTGCTGGCATACTCCAGCAGAGTGCTGCCACAGCATTGCCTGCTTTTCCTTTTCATCCTTGCCCCTGTCACACACAAGAGGTTATCAACAGGTTTATCAAGGAGATGTGGCCTGCTGCCTGCAACACATGAAGGAGCACCACTACCTTTGTCCACAGGCTTTCAACCCTGCAAGAGGCATGAGCAGGCTCCTGCTGGAGGGTGGGGCTCCCATTGAGGCAGTCATCCAAGAGCAGGCCAGATGTACCCAAAAGAAGCCCAGCATGCTCAAGGGCTCAAACTAGCTCAGATATATTTGTCTAAAGAAGCATGACCATCATTTATAGGAAGGAGAGGTTATCTTGCAATACTGATCTTATTCAGCAGCTTCCCAGATGACCGAGTATGACATCAGGCTAAAAAACCTCATCTGAAACCACTAAATGCTCTCCACAACTTACAACAGGGAAGCCCTGAAAGGCTGGTTTGTGTCTTTCAGATTCTCAGACCATCTTTCCCAACACTCGTGTTTCCAGACTATATTAAAGCAATCTTGAACTGCATCATGTGCAAACTCATGGTCCTCACATACTGGCATCCCGTGATCTTCATGGGTTGCCTCTTTCACTGTCTGGGTGGACTGGACTCTAAGGTGCTGAATTTAGCCTGGAAAATTATTAAAGGTTTGACATTTGCCTGCCAGAGAGACAGCACCCCTACTCCCAGAAACCTGCTTGCTAGGGAGTTTGCTTTTGCATTGCTTTCCAACCCTCATCTTCACTCAAATCATCTTGGCCATGGTACCTCCCAAAATGACCCACTGCTGCTTCTTGTTAACACCTGATGGACCAAACACGCTGATTTCAGTGCTTGTGTGCTCAGGTGCCACCCAGCTGCAGAATGACATCCCAGTTTATCAAATCTCCAGAGCACAAGACCTGTCTCTTCTCCTCGAGAGATGCAGATGGATGTGAGAAGTCTGTTACCTATTAAGTAGCACTATCATGGTGTTTCAAGTACCGAGCAGAGAAGAAGGATGAACTTGTGGTTAGGCCACCACATAGAGATGTAGCTTCCAGCAGTCCAAGCCTCCTCCTACCACAGACTGCCCCAATAGTTTCAAGCAGGTCAAATAATCTCTCACATCGGATTTCCCCACCTTTTTTAAGTGTCTGAGAAGGAAACGTTTGCAACCAACCATGGAGCACTCAAGACATCAAAATGGTGAAGACTATATAAACAGATACATATCTCACTGATGAAGAAACAGGCTGATGTGTTTAAAGGTTTATAATGGCTGGTTTAGTTGCCATGAAAGTACTTAGGAGCATACAACACACCCTTGGATTAAATCTAAATAAACATAAACAGCAGTAAAAAATGGCTTTTATTACAAGAAGGCCTGGCTCTTACTTGCACCTGTAACTCTAAATATATTTAACAGGATGCCAAACTGCATATTATAAGATGATAAAAAGGAAAAGCAACATTACAGTCATTTGCATAGGAAGCAGGGAGACACAGGGAGACAGGCAAAACAAAATGGACAACTTGCTAGAGTCTGATTCTAAAATTTTAGAAAAATGCTATTTGCTCAAGTCAGGATTGAGCTACCAAGGAGATTCGTGGCAGGTAAAGCTACAAAAAAATGAAGATGAAAACTCTGAATTGTGTCTCTAGAAGTGAGATAAATGAGGGTCAGAATGAAGTTCATTTAAATCCACTGAGCTGATACAGAGGGAGTTAGAGAGAGCCGCAAAACAAAATGAAAGACTCAGTAGGAGCCTGCACAGCCAGTGCTGCAATGTCAGAAACGCAACACAGTGCCATCTGAAACCTACAGGCACAGTAGCAGGACTCGGGGAAAAAAACAACGGTGGCACTCCTGGGGAAGCCATGCCTGCCTGCAACAGCGCTGGAATAGCACACCAGAGTCCCACAACGCAGGCACCCGATTGCGGATGCGTTTCCAGTGCTGCTTCAGCAAAGCCTCTGGGGAGAACATCCACTGCTGGGGTAAAACCACCTGAGGAATACAATGAAACCATGCCTATTTACACCAGGGAGAAGGATTTGCCCTTTTCTTTTACACCCCCTTGGCATCCTTCTCTGGGTCTCTCATGGGATAGAGAGTGTCTTAAGACAATAGATAATTAGCTGTAATGCATCCTCTGTGGCTATAACAACTTAACAAGGCTTATCTGTAGACGTGATCTAGGCTTCCAGTTATCCTTGTTCTCCCAGTTCCCTTCCTCTCCCCCCTCTCCAATATTTGCATCTCAGCTTGACAGGCATTTTAAATTTAAGCTTAATAAAAGTGTTTGCATGTGCCTGTGCACGCTTAGGAGAAGGTAAGAAAACAACACCCTATTTTAACTCTATCTCCCCAAGACTCGGCTCGTTCCATTTTCCCTTCCCTGACAAACAGCGGGAGCTGAAATAAGCAACGTCAACTTTGGAATGCTGCTCTACCGAAGGATAACTTATTAAAAATATTAGAGTCTTCGTTTAAGAAACGAAGGGGGAAAATTGCCAAGGAAGTTGATGCATCACACCGTGTTGCATCTGTGTCAAGCTCAGGGTAAACATGCAGCAACATGAATGAAATCTGTCCAGAAAGACTGCATTTCAGCGCCAACCACGCAATCGCTGGCCAAACCACTGCATATGTAACAAAGTTTGATCTCGCCTCCGAGCGCTCAGCTGCGCTTCTGCCATTTCCTGTGGAAAACTGAAGCTCCGAACCACTGTGTCTCACCCAGCCCTCGCCGGCACCCCTGAATGGGCACAGCGCGGCGGGCAGCCCCGGCAGCGCCAAAGGGGGATGCTCGGAGGCTCCACCCGCATCCCCCGCATCCCTGCCCGGCTCCGCGCCGCCCGCCCCGTCCCCGGCGGCA